>WNWK01002681.1:110000-199103 GCA_009830355.1 Cherax destructor
GTCCACGTATGATGGTGCTAGTGAATGTGTGGTGGTGGTGGTGACGTTGGCGGTGTTGGTTTATGTAAGGTGGTGAGGGCGATATAGTGTTGGTTCACGCACAGTGGTGCTGGTGAATGTATAGTGGTTGTGATTCACATTTAGCGGTGGTGGTAAAGGTGGTGGGATGTGTATGGTTATTTTCGTTCATGTAGTGACGATGGTGGTAGTGTTTGTGTGGTGACCCAGTAACAGTACATCATGCATCCACAAAAAATACCATGACTTGCGCTTCACGTTGTGAAAGTACAATATGTCAAGTTGTGAACGTGGTGTGTGTACTCACCTAATTGTGGTTGCAGGAGTCGAGACTCAGCTCCTGATCGCTACTAGGTCCACTCTCTCCCTGCTCCATGAGCTTTATCATACCTCGTCTTAAAGCTATGTATGGTTCCTGCCTCCACTACATCACTTGCTAGACTATTCCACTTCCTGACAGCTCTGACTGAAGAAATACTTCCTAACATCCTTTTGACTCGTCTGAGTCTTCAACTTCCAATTGTGACCCCTTGTTTCTGTGTCCCCTCTCTAGAACATCCTGTCTCTGTCCACCTTATCTATTCCACGCAGTATTTTGTATGTCGTTATCATGTCTCCCCTAACCCTCTTGTCCTCCAGTATCGTCAGGCCGATTTCCCTTAACCTTTCTTCGTAGGACATTCCCCTTAACTCCGGAACTAACCTTTGCACTTTCTCTAATTTCTTTACGTGCTTGACCAGTTGTGGGTTCCAAACTGGTGCTGCATACTTTAGTATGGGTCTGACGTACACGGTGTACAGTGTCTTGAATGATTCCTTACTAAGGTATCGGAACGCTATTCTCAGGTTTGCCAGGCGCCCACATGCTGCAGCAGTTATCTGGTTGATGTGTGCTTCCGGAGACGTGCTCGGTGTTATACTCACCCCAAGATCTTTCTCCTTGAGTGAGGTTTGCAGTCTTTGCCTAGCCTATACCTAGCATATACTCTGTCTGCGGTCTTCTTTGCCCTTCCCCGATCTTCATGACTTTGCATTTGGTGGGATTATATTCAAGGAGCCAATTGCTGGACCAGGTGTCCATCCTGTCCAGGTCTCTTTGTAGTCCTGCCTGATCCTCATCTGATTTAATTCTCCTCATTAACTTCACATCATCTGCGAATAGGGACACTTCAGAGTGTATCCCTTCCATCATGTTATTCACATATACCAAAAATAGCACTGGTCCTAGGACTGACCCCTGAGGGTCCCCGCTCGTCACAGGCGCCCACTGTGATACCTCATCACGTACCATGACTCGTTGATGCCTCACTGTCAGGTATTCTCTGATCCATTGCAGTGCCTATGTGTGTGTGTGTGTGTGTCGTGCCGAATAGGTAAAACTTGCGATATTGGCTTAAATAGCAATGCTCTTCTTGCCAAATAAGGCAAGCTATAATTTGTGTATGCAATAATTTCGCAAAAATCATTCTGAACCTAACGAAAAAATATATTTCATTGTGTTTGTTTATTATTAAATTATTGTAAACTTATCTAAAATATATTTAGCTGGATTATTCTAAATTAAATTGCGCTTGTTATAATAAGGTTAGGTAAGTTTTCTAAGGTTCTTTTGGTACAAAATTATTAATTTTTACTTTTACAAAAATGAAAAAATATATCTTTAAACGTATAAGAGAAAATTTTAGAAATGACTTAATTTTAAATGAGTTCTTGCTAATTGGCCAGTTTTACCTATTCGGCACGACATTACTGAAGTGTTTGAGTAATTGAGTAATGAGAAAAACGGTGAGGTGTTTTACCCCGGAGTGTTTGAGACCAAGTATGGGGTAAATATCATATTGTCATAACATTGTTATTATCTGGTAGGTAGTATTTCTAGCTGCTTTGAGTAAGTATATAATCTGGTTGCCTTAATTAACTGTTTTTCACGGGAAACGAGCCGTCAAATGTTGAGGTTACTCCTTCATGTTTTAATTAAAAAATTTATATAGCTATACCAATAAGGAATTTATTTAGTAAAATATGCTTGATTTAGTTTGAAATTCGTCCATTTCAAAATAAATTTTATAATTGCCTATAGCATAGCCAGAGTAAATATTCAAAATCTTCTTTAAATTTACTTGTAACTATATTCCTTTCTATCTCTGCTTTCAGTCGTTTACCAAATAATTTCAACAAATTTTCGTTTTCTCAAAATCATTAAAAAGAATTAACATATATTTAATTTCATTACAGTTAATATTTTTTTAAATAGCAAGGATGTCTCCTCATAGTTTATTTCTTTCCAATGAGAGCATAAGTGGTCGTGTCATTCTTCCTTCATATAAGTTATTACTGATACTTTAAACAAGTTTGTTTTCTGACTATATTCTCTCTAACTTATCAATGTCTTTTCTCAGGTATGGCGACCAGAACTGCGCTGCATATTCCAGGTGTGACCGTATATATATGACTAACTGTGCTTTTTACATTTGTGTTCGTTCTCTCTAGTTATTACCTGTACCTTATTTGCTTTTTGTGTTAGCTTCATTACCTTGGCAGCTTCTTTGAAATTTAACTATGATCAAAATTCCTATAGTAAAATTATTGGTGTTGATAGTAGCATGCATGGCGCGGGTTATTATTATTATTCTTATTATTAGTAGTATTATTATTATTGCATTCAAGGGAAAGCGCTTGGCCCGTAAAGGTAATACAAAAACTAAATAATGGGAGTTAAGCAGGTTTGTTCCAAGAGAGGGGAGGGTACCTCCAATTACATGGATGAAAATGTCTTCACCAGAACTTTGACACCACCATGAAGGGTCATGAATGCATAACTTTATATTTATCTATACTATAAATCCTATATGCTATCTGTCGAGGTTACCTCTGCTCTTGAGATGCTTACACTAAAACCTATGGCATGAAGTGGCTTGGGGAGGTAGACAATGTATCTTATTTATCCCCTGAGACGCATAAAAACCCTGATGATATTTGCTGAGTTCACACAGCTCACAGGTTTAAAAAATGCACTTAGAATATTAAACAAGGAATGATTAAAGAAGTATGAGGACGAGGAAATTTTGTTCTTTCTATTTGTAAACGATGTGTCAAGAGGAATCGATGAGTGCACGAAATGGAAAATAAACACATAAATGAATACAACAGAGAATAAAAACCACTTCCTAAGTCGTAAGAACAGTAAAGATATGATAGAATTAAAACGAGGAGGACCAGGAAGTTGGAGCCAACTTAGGCAGATTCAGGAAGTACTTTTGAAGATTTAATTCTCTATCTTGTTGATGAAGGATCAAGGACATAAAATAATCACAAAACCTGTGAAAAATACCTACGAGAGAATGCTGTGAAATTCTTATAGTTTTATTTAATTAAAACATGAAAGAATACATCTTTGTAATATATTATGAAATCACTTACGAGTATTACACGAATTTAAATAAATTTATCGCTAATGTGCTCTTCTGTTTTTGTGACGTGAAGTCGAATATTTAAGTAAATCTCAGTAAAGAAAATGCCTCTGCTGGGAAATAATCCTCTCTGAGTCATGGTAGGAATATTTCTAGATTAAATGGTTGAGTGGGTGAGTAAGTGGGTAGTAGGCCGGTGAGTAAGAGGGTAATGTGTGGATGAATGAGTAGTTGAGTAGGTAGGTGAGTGAGTGAGTGCATGAGTAAGGAGGTGAGTGGGTATGTGAGTGTACAAAACACTTAAAAGGAATGAATGGATAGTGATTAATTTCTAGGTTGTAGTTACTGGAACATTGCTGTGCTCCTGGTGTCATCTCTTCATATTAGTTAAAATATTACCTCGACATTCACGCATTATTGTTGCAATAATTTTATTAAAACATAATAAATAAATAATAATATATATGCACATTGCAAAAAAACATCAAAGGATTGTAATCATCTGTGATAATTCAGTAAATTTATAATAAAACTCTAAATAGCATAGACGTCAATTTATAATTATTTTATAACAACAAACATTGATATCACTAACATTTTAATGCATCTCAAAACGCCAAAGTCTTGACTATAATAAATATAAATTCATTCAGGAATTGTATTATTTTATCTGAAAAAAAATAATATTTAATGAGTAATAAGGTAGAGGAATTATAATACTTAAACTATTTGGAAAACTTCATAGCTTCTGGATTCACAAGGAAGAGTAAAAGTCACAATACCGTGGCTGCAACAATACATAAATAACCTGCATTAAGGAGAGGAAACCTTTGAAGACGTTGTGGTCCGTCTTGGAAAACAAACGTCGTCCCCAGGCTTCCACCTACACGTGTTTGCTATTTGTGCCATAACTCTCCGAAAATCAATCTGAATATATATATAAATTATTGTAACCACGAACGAGTGGTATTGATCAATAATAACACTGCGCTAGCCAGGGTTCGAACCCATGTTGTACTGGCCCGTCATCGTGAGCGAGAACCACATGACGCCTTTACCCACAGGACCACCCAATCCCATGGGTTCGAACCATGGCTAGCGCAGTGTTGTTATTGATATATATATATATATATATATATATATATATATATATATATATAGAGAGAGAGAGAGAGAGAGAGAGAGAGAGAGAGAGAGAGAGAGAGAGAGAGAGAGAGAGAGAGAGAGAGAGAGAGAGAGAGAGAGAGAGAGAGAGAGAGAGAGAGAAATCACAGTCAGCAGGACTCGATACTACTACTGGGACGGACAAGATTCCCAGGCAGCGCTCTTATCCACTCGGCCACTTGTTTCTGCGTGGTGCATTGATATAAAAAAACATCGCATGTGAGGTCAGATTAAAATAGCTTGAATCCATGCTTGAGGCTCACTGACGTGCCTGGGCTGGGAAATAAACATGGCTTGTGAAGCAGGCTGCCCTTCTTATGTGGCATTTGTGTGGCCGAGTGGTTAAGAGGGCTGCTTGGGAATCTTGTCCGTCCCAGTAGCAATATCGAGTCCTGCTGACTGCGATCTTTCTCTGTATATACCCGCTTGTTTCTGCGTGGTGCATTGATATATATATATATATATATATATATATATATATATATTTAAATTGACCTATGATATATATTTAGCAGAATTTATGCTAAAATATTGTGTTAGCTTAAGTGAAGTTAGGTGAGGGTTTTTAAGTTAGCAAGATTCGATCTGGCTGAGTGGCGTAAGTACTGTGTACTTTGATATAGAGTGTACTGGTTCAAATCCTGCTGTGGACTGAGAAATAATGTTTGTTTCAAGTTCGCCCATTTGCGAATATATACACAGTTGAATTATTGAAAGTTTCCTAATTGTACTAACGTATCGTACATGAGTCACACGTTATTTAGTAACTTCAAAAGCAACGAAGGCTTCGTTTCCTCTACATTCAACAAAATATTTAATTCTTAATGTACTTTCCAGCGTTAGGACGTCTGCTTAAATACTTCCTCAGGTATACAGATAAGTACTTCTGTATTTACTGTATCTGATTCTCTTCTTCTAGTATTCTATTTCTAGTATTCAAGACTTGAATATGTTCAAGTCTTGAACATATTCCCACTATCTCTTAATCTATGCAGCTAATTAGACAATTTCTTGACTTTAGAAGCTGTGACTTAGTAAATGAAATAATGAAAAATAATGAAGCATAGCTGATATAAGCTGTAGCTTTAGTGACGGCCTGGTCACAGACCGGGCCGCGGGGGCGTTGACCCCCGGAACTCTCTCTCCAGGTAAACGTGTGCAGGATAACAGAAGCAAAGTAATATATGCCCTAGCAGCATATGTGCATCTGCTAGATAATATATATATAAATACTCTTTATTCACCAAAAGCGCTGCAGAGTTGAGGTCTATTTATACAAGGTATGAATGATACGTTTAAAAATAGAGTACTACCAATATCTTGATATTTCAGGGCAGGATTTAAATGATTATGATAATTTCATCAACACGCCTTTCGACAAAAACAAAATCAACTCACATAATATGCTGAAAGCTGGAATAATACCGAAAACAGTTTGCAATGAATTACCACAATCAGTGAGATATAATGTCCTCATCGCGGTTATTAAATATGATTCAGTGAACTTTGTTAAATACGCTGTAAGTTTGGAATTGATTTAACTACAAAGTAACTTCTGAACATATATGAGAACTATGAATGTACCGTACCCACCAATGATTACATAAATACCACCACTTCCGCTTATAATTGGTTCCTCGAACAATAATTTGGAACAGGTTTACCAGTGAACAAATATACAAATGTCTTGGGTTGGTATTTCGCTAGGCGAGGACCTCAAAGATGACATTGTCAATATTTTACGTAATCTCACGAACAATAGGGAAAAAACAACATTTCATTGTTTAGTCTTCAAAATGGCCAGCAATGGTAAAGTAACACTATTACCAAAGCAGGTGCTGATAGACACAGTAAAGGAACACTCAAGCCCGAACAGGTACTGATAGACACAGTAAAGAAACACTCAAGCCCGAACAGGTGCTGATAGACACAGTAAAGAAACACTCAAGCCCGAACAGGTGCTGATAGACAAAGTAAAGAAACACTCAAGCCCGAACAGGTGCTGATATACTCAGTAAAGAAACACTAAAGCCCGAACAGGTGCTGACAGACACAGTAAAGAAACACTCAAGCCCGAACAGGTGCTGATAGACACAGTAAAGGAACACTCAAGCACGAACAGGTGCTGATAGACACAGTAAAGGAACACTCAAACCCGAACAGGTGCTGATAGACACAGTAAAGGAACACTCAAGCCCGAACAAGTGCTGATAGACACAGTAAAGAAACACTCAAGCCCGAACAGGTGCTGATAGACACAGTAAAGGAACACTCAAGCCCGAACAAGTGCTGACAGACACAGTAAAGAAACACTCAAGCCCGAACAGGTGCTGATAGACACAGTAAAGAAACACTCAAGCCCGAACAGGTGCTGATAGACACAGTAAAGGAACACTCAAGCCCGAACAGGTACTGATATACACAGTAAAGAAACACTCAAGCCCGAACAGGTGCTGATAGACACAGTAAAGAAACACTCAAGCTCGAACAGGTGCTGATAGACACAGTAAAGAAACACTTAATCCCGAACAGGTGCTGATAGACACAGTAAAGAAACACTCAAGCCCGAACAGGTGCTGATAGACACAGTAAAGGAACACTCAAGCCCGAACAAGTGCTGAGAGACACAGTAAAGAAACACTCAAGCCCGAAGAGGTGCTGATAGACACAGTAAAGAAACACTCAAGCCCGAACAGGTGCTGATAGACACAGTAAAGAAACACTCAAGCCCGAACAGGTGCTGATAGACACAGTAAATGAACACTCAAGCCCGAACAGGTACTGATATACACAGTAAAGAAACACTCAAGCCCGAACAGGTGCTGATAGACACAGTAAAGAAACACTCAAGCCCGAACAGGTGCTGATAGACACAGTAAAGAAACACTCAATCCCGAACAGGTGCTGATAGACACAGTAAAGAAAGACTCAAGCCCGAACAGGTGCTGATAGACACAGTAAAGAAACACTCAATCCCGAACAGGTGCTGATATACACAGTAAAGAAACACTCAAGCCCGAACAGGTACTGATAGACACTGAAAAGGAACACTCAAGCCCGAACAGGTGCTGATAGACACAGTAAAGAAACACTCAAGCCCGAACAGGTGCTGATAGACACAGTAAAGAAACACTCAAGCCCGAACAGGTGCTGATAGACACAGTAAAGAAACACTCAAGCCCGAACAGGTGCTGATAGACACAGTAAAGGAACACTCAAGCCCGAACAAGTGCTGAGAGACACAGTAAAGAAACACTCAAGCCCGAACAGGTGCTGATAGACACAGTAAAGGAACACTCAAGCCCGAACAAGTGCTGACAGACACAGTAAAGAAACACTCAAGCCCGAACAGGTGCTGATAGACACAGTAAAGAAACACTCAATCCCGAACAGGTGCCGATAGACACAGTAAAGAAACACTCAAGCCCGAACAGGTGCTGATAGACACAGTAAAGAAACACTCAAGCCCGAACAGGTGCTGATAGACACAGTAAAGAAACACTGAAGCCCGAACAGGTACTGTTAGACACTGAAAAGGAACACTCAAGCCCGAACAGGTGCTGATAGACACAGTAAAGAAACACTCAAGCCCGAACAGGTGCTGATAGACACAGTAAAGAAACACTCAAGCTAAAGCAATTGTTGAAAGATACAGGAAAGTAACACTTAACTCAGAACAGATGTTGATAGACATAGTAAAATAACATTCATGCCAGAACAGGTGTTTTAAGAAAATTCAACAATGAAAAATAAATATAGCAAATGTTAACGTGTTAGAAAATAATAATCAAAGATCAAATGGTAAGCCAGGTCAGTGTAATATAATATAATGATGAGATAGTAAATCACAAGTGTATTTCGCTGAAAGATTACATTTTCCAGCAAAGTTTTTTTTTGTCTTGATGTAGATTTATTGCTACGATTTATATTTCAGTTTTCATTAGGAAAGACTAAAGGTTTTTGTAGGTGGTTGGACATTTTATATTAAAATTGTTATGTAATATCCTTTGAAGATATATAATATTAGTAAGTGAGAGTGGGCAGTGAGAGTGTGCGAGTGAGAGGGAGTAAGAGAGAGTGGGTGAGTGAGAGGGAGTAAGAGAGAGTGGGTGATTGAGAGGGAGTAAGAGAGAGTGGGTGAGTGAGAGGGAGTAAGAGAGAGTGGGTGAGTGAGAGGGAGTAAGAGAGAGTGTGCGAGTGAGAGGGAGTAAGAGAGAGTGTGCGAGTGAGAGGGAGTAAGAGAGAGTGTGCGAGTGAGAGTGATGATACACAAGTTAATGAATAGGGCATATGTGAAACACTTGGGTATGTATATTGCGAAAGGCTTCCCTGCGAAGCAGGTTTCTACAGTCGAATGCTGACGAATATAACACTGGAGAAGACATAAAAAACAATTTCGAGGAGATTAGTCGTACAGTCTTGAGAGACAGTGGTTAGTTCCTTTGGGACTGACGTCACATTTGAATCTATGGAAGATCACACAACTTGCCCACTTATTAACCAAGACAGTGGCTCTTGAAAATTGTACCCAGTCCCTAGTGCCCAGAATATTCTAGTCTTTCATAATGAATTAAATCATAATTATGAAGTGGAAATTACGTTAAAAAAATTCAAAACATTTCCTATTGGAAAGACACATGTCACCTAAATTCCAAGTATCATTCGTTACACTACATTGACCTTTAAGAAAATGGAAAGACAAATATTGCTCCATAGTCCCGATAAATGTTTCATTTAGTTTAGTCTCTAATTCCTTGCAAAAGTCTAGCATTTATCATATGACTCGTTGTAAAGGTCAACAACAACAGGTCAACATGCACTAAAATGTTCAAGTCTTATTGTTTTTTTATTTTTATTATTATTATTACTGTAATTGTTATTATTATTATTATTATTATTATTATTATTATTATTATTATTATTATTATTATTCAAGTAGTAGAAAGTGCCTGGAAAATGGGAGAACGGACGTTAATTGAATTTGATCCGATGAATCGAAGAATAGCTCCTATTTGTTGGACAAAGAGCCCTTCGCCAGCATCAAGGAACCCACACTAATAGGCGTGGCTGTTACAGAACCATTATATAGGATCATTATTAGGAGAAATCCAACTATAATTGGTGATTAATTACCTTGTTTGAGGCTTGGTCTGGGGTCTGTTTGAGGCCTGGTCTGGGGTCTGTTTGAGGCCTGCTCTGAGGTCTGTTTGAGGCCTGCTCTGAGGTCTGTTTGAGGCCTGGTCTGGGGTCTGTTTGAGGCCTGGTCTGAGGTCTGTTTGAGGCCTGGTCTGGGGTCTGTTTGAGACCTGGTCTGGGGTCTGTTTGAGGCCTGGTCTGGGATCTGAGGCCTGGTCTGGCCTCAGACACTGGCACTCCGGAATGACTCATTTAAGTAGACATCTGCTGGAAAATGAGAAAATGAGAGCAATGCTTAGAAAAGGAAAATAAAAGTAAATGGTGATGAGGATGACCAGGAGGAGAAGGTAAGAAATTAGAAATGAACAGCGTAAAGCGTAATACGCGAGAGAGTTATTGGGAAAGTTTTCTTCCTTACATATAAAGGAAATGGCGGCTGTGAAGTCCTGAGAAACTTGGGAATTATCTTTAAAATGAGTTGGAAGTGAAAAATGAGTTCATAAGAGAAAGAGAGAGAGAGAAAGAAAGAGAGAGAGAGAGAGAGAGAGAGAGAGAGAGAGAGAGAGAGAGAGAGAGAGAGAGAGAGAGAGAGAGAGACAGACAGACAGACAGACAGACAGACAGACAAAGACAGAAAGACACACAGACAGATAGATAGAGTTATAAGTATAAGAAACTAAAAAAATATTAAATAAAAGAGGTTTCCAAATATAAAACAAGGAAAATGAGAAGCTAAAAGAGAGCAAGAAAAAGCGAAGAAGAAAGAGAAAATGACCAAGGGTGAATGCCTGGATGGGAGAACAGCAGGTGAGGTCAATGGAGGTGATCAAGACGATACTGACCTAACATTTGCGATCATTATGGGTGAGATACGCTCGTCATTAACTAGGGATTCCAACCCTACTGAACTTTGGGTGTTTGATCTCCTCTTGATCCTGAAGGCTCAAGCATGTTTAAGCTCTGAAACCTAGAGTGAAATGATGAAAGACAGAGAGAGAGACGAACAAACAGACAGACAAAACTACTGTTAAACTCACAACTTTCAACAAACACAGTCAAGGCTGTCGGAAAATAAAGGTAGTCTAGGTCTGTCTTCTCTTGATAAGAAGCAGAATTAATATTATAATTGACACGAGAAAGAGTGAGCGCCAGAGTGTGTTGGCGAGGACAAAGAGCGACAACGATAGTCTTGCAAGGACACAATTCCACCTATAATTCGGCAGGATGGGATTGTCATCAACAGTGATCATGAAAAAGACGTCTTACAGGTACCTCATTTCCCTGCGAAGATGTACGTCACTGATTGAGAAAGACAACTGTTATGGGTGGCTGCAAGCGCTCTACCAGAGCTGTCGGAGGTGACAATGAAACTGGAGGAAGTCCAGCACCTGAAATCACTGAACACAGGGACGGTTATGGGGCCAGATAAAGTGAGTCCAAGGTTGCTATAAGGGTGTGCAGGTTAGCTAGTATCACCTCTCACTTGACCCAGCACTGAAAAAGAAAGGAAAGTTTTACTAACTGAAATTTCGTACCATTGTGAATTTTACTTTATAAGAATGAAAGAATTGTTTGTGTTTTGAAGCGACACATCTCGATCTGAGTAGAACACTTTACTCCTTGCGCTATGGATGTTAAAATAATATGAAACTATAACTTTCAATGAATTTAAAGGACTTTTATAAGCCCAAGTATTGTCATAAACCAGAATGAGTTATGGATGCAATTCCTATAATTTCTATTGTGAAGAATAACTTCCATGGTTTTTTTCCGCACACTTCCAAATTATTTTAAATACGTTTGCACATTGTCTTTTGGATCTTTCAATAGCACTGCCATCACCAAGTACATGAGATTTGCTCTCATTTAATTCTTCAATTATAAACCTATCTCTAGAACACTATTATCTCTAATATGTTCTTGAAAAAAGAACACACGCTTTTTTCAAGAGCTTACCTATTATTACATAGATCTGCAACACTAGCCATATTTCCTGCAGTGCAAATGAGTGAGCTACACTTTCCTTTATGTACCTATAATAAGAAAGCATGATTGAAGAAGAACACTTCTGCAATCGTTCTTGAACTTATATACTGAACAGATTTGTTTCTCTTCTCTCTCTCGTTTCCATTTACTTTTGTACAGAGGAATCACACATCTTTTATATGAATCATATGGCACCTTAATTAAGAATAGTGACAGTCCTATCTCAGAACCTGAAAGAAAGAAATTTGCTCCAGCGACAAGAAAACCTGAGCTTCAATTCAATAATGTCATCACGGTAAACTAAATCGAAATCTGTTACACCAGAAAGACTACAAAGGTAAAAGATCAAGTAATAAGACTTAAAATCTCTCGTGAAATAAAAAGTTACAAGGAAATGGACGGATGATTTAAGGTGTTAGTGGAAATATTAAAAAACTCGAATGATTCAAAGTGAAAGAGTACATTAATACTTAATGTATACTATACATAACAGAAGTAAATAAACTGAGCCAGCTGGGTATCTCAATGTATCACTATGAGCTGGGAAAGAGAGAACAGAAGTGTTTGAACCGCTAACTAAAGTCAACAAGATAACAAGGTTTTGTGGTTAATTGGGTTTAAAGCCTGTCTACTACACGACGGCGATTAAGGCCGCATGTAACCTGTTCACCACCTGTCAATAATACTGTAATCCCTACAGTAGGAATTAAAATACACTCTCAGTGTACATTCACTGAGAGAAACACACTTCCTGACGAACATACATTCTTCATAACTAGGATACAAATGGCTGCTTAAGCTAATAGTATATATATTCATTTCGGATTTATATTACAAATAATCAAACTATTAAAAAAATATTTATTGATGTTCGTGTTAATATTGTTGTTGATGTTGTTGTTATTGTTGTTGTTGCTACTGGTTATTGTTGTATCGACTGATGTGCTTCAGTAAGGTAGATACAATTCGTAAACTAAGCTCTTGACTTTAATTGCAAATTTTAGAACAATTACCTGCATACATTTGTGGCATTATATTTATCCTCATTATTGTTAAAATTACCTGGTAAAACGTTTCTTACCTGGCCACCTGTTTTTTTTCACTTAAGAAGGAAAGCACACAAAAATTCCTTGTTACTCACGATAGAAAGCTCTAAAGACAAAGTGGTCTCTCCTTCTGCCTCTCATTCATAGCAGCAGCGAGCGCTCCAGCTATCAGGATAATGCAGCCAGGTGCGCTCATTCACTCTCTTTAGAATTTTTTTCCATTTTTTTTCTTCTAAGGTTCGCTGTTTGGCATGACTGGCCTGTTATAAGACGCTAGCTGGCTGGCTGGCTGGCTGGCTGGCTGGCTGGCTGGCTGGCTGGCTGACTGGCTGGCTGGCTGGCTGACTGGCTGTGTGGCTGGATGCAGGGATGGTTGGCTAGCTGATTGGCCGCATTGATAGCTGCATGACATGATGCCTCATGAAAGGTTGGCTTGTTGAGAGGTTGCAGGTCTAGCTGGCTGGCTGGCTGCAAGGCAAAATGGCTCTCTAGCTGTCTATAGAGAAGGATGTCAGGCTGGCTGCATTGGAGGATTTCTGGCTGGATGTAGTGAAAGATGTTTGTCTGGCTGTCTGGCAGTAGGAATTTCTGGCTGGTAATATTAAAAGATAACGATGTTTGTCAGGATGGTGGGTAGTTACACAGCAGCTTACCAACCAAGCAGACTGATTAACTGTCTGTCTAATTGGCTGGTTAGTTGACAACGTAACTGAAGCACACAAGAACAATGTCCTACCTTTTCATTTTTCCTGCTTTGTTTTTTTTTTAGTGTAAACAAAAAACACGTTGCATGTATTTAGCAAAATGCGAGAGATAAAGAAAAGTGTGGAAGCAGAGTGACGGGTCGCACTTCCTGCTCTATAGAATTAATTAATTAAGGAAGAATGGAGAATTAAAAAAGAAAAACCGCAATGATTTCTGCTTCGGAAATAAGTCCCTTGAAAAGATTAAACTTAAAATTCAAAAGACTTTTTAATCTTTCTGCGCAATGCTTAGAAAGAACGCAGTGCATTTTTTTTTTCGAGCGATGGTTAATTTATATATATCCCCCCCGTTAATTGTGAGCTGCGGAAAAGCCCAATGAGAAAAAAAAATGGTGAACATATTTCACGCTAATTTACTTGACGAAAACCCTGTCTTGATGAGGCATTTTCTCACAGCGCCTTTTTATTAATTAATTAACAGGTAATTAAGGACAACCCCGTATTGAACCACGCAATACATTAGGGAGAAAATAGGATAATTACCCCTCGGTTGCTGTTAGCTGTTGTGACGGGATGAATTAGTTGAGGGGAGGGGAGGGGAGGGGAGGGGAGGGGAGGGGAGAGTAGTGAAGGGAAGGGAAGATGAACACAGTAGAGGGAAGGAAGAATACAAGTAATGGGGAAACAATGGAAGGAATGGAAAAGTGAAAGGAAAGAATTGAATGGATGGGAAAGGGAGGGAAACGGAGGGAAGAGATGAGAGGAAAGCCGAGTTGAGGGTAGGAAAAGGAAGGAAAGGAGAGACGGGAAAGGGAAAGTAATGGAAAGGGAGGGGGATGAAGTGAAAACAGACAGGATGGCTGGAAAAGGAAAATAAGGTACAGGAGGGAAAGGGGAGGAGAGAGAAGGTAAATAAAATTAAGAGATGAGAAAGGCAATTAAGCCATGACAAAAAAGTGGAAGAGGAATTAAATAATGGGAAAGAGATACTGGCTGGCGAGTAAGTGAAGTTACCTGGAGGGAAAGAAGGTACTGAGGGAAGTCAAAGGTACTGAGGGAAGTCAGAGGTACTGAGGGAAGTCAGAGGTACTGAGGGAAGTCAGAGGTACTCGGAGAAGTCAAACAGAGGTACTTAGGTATGTCAGAGATACTAAAGAAAGTCAGAGAAAGGTACTGATGAAATTCAGAGAAAAGTACTGTGGGAAGCCAGAGAGAGAAGAACACATGGGGACTGGGAGAGGGATGACGGGTAGGGGGGGGGTAAGTGTAGGGGTAATATTTGTGTACAATACCCATCACCTCCTCCATCATGTGAGGACTGGTCGATAAGTCTGTTTGTACAGAGAATAACGATGTTATTAAATCATCCGCTATAAAGAATTAACTCGCGAACCTCATGAAGAATTAACTAGTTTTCTCCCTGAAGAAATAATTTTTAACTCTCCCTGACGAATTAACTTGTTAACCCCGGGAAAAATTAACTCGTTAAACCGATGAAAAAGTACCTTAATCCCCTGAAGAATAAACTCTTTGATTCCTTTGCTTCCCTAAATGATAAGCTTGTTAACCCTCTCCACCATGTACAATGGCCACATTTACTCCTCGATAGAGTAAGCTCGTTAACCCTCTTTAACCTTGAAAAAATGTGAGTCAGCTCTTCTCTGAAAAGCGAACGCGTTAACCCATTTTCCCCTGAAGAATGAATTTGTTAACCCCTATTATTGAAAAATGAGCTCGTTAATTATCTCTCTCCCTAGAAGAAAGAGCTTTGATAAATGTTAATCGAGTGTTCGTTAGTGGGAAACTCTTTCGTTAAACGGAAGCAATGAGCTCATTGAACAGGGTAAAAGAAATAGATAAACAGAAATATGTAAATTAAATGGGAATAAATAAGTAATTAGCAGAGATATAGAACTCGTTCAAACATTAAAAATATTAATGAAGGATTAATGTATTTTAAATATTACATCATGTATACTGTATATAATATATACAACATCCACACACACATACACACACGCACACATACAAACACACACACATGTCCAGTGAAGAGACGGGGCAAGGAGCTATGACTCGACCCCTGCAAGCACAGTTAGGTGAATTAGGTGAGTACACACACACACACACACACACACAAACACACACACATACACTTATGATAAATGTCGCAATTCCAAAGACCAGGACATAAAGAGAGACAGGATAAAGAGCAAGAGAGGTATAGAAGCTACGAGGAAGAGTGTTACATCATTTCTAAAGTGTTTATGATATATAAACAACGAGAGATGCTTGAGTGTTCCCCATCCCCCCAAGACACACCCTCTGTTTACTATCCCTCAGTGGCCACATAAACACGTGTAGTGGCCACATTTTAGAGTGCGTTTCGAGTACAGGTGTTTCGGGTGGGAAAGGGCACACTTGCAGCACGTAAAGGAGGGTACACCTGCAGCACGTGAGAGGAAGTCACCCCTGCAGCACGTGCGAGAGGGGTACACCTGCAGCAAGTGATAGGGAATCACACCTGCAGCACATCTGGGAAGGGCATATCTGCAAAACTGAAGTGAAGTGGAGGGGAAAGATGAACGCCTGCCTCTCGTAGGGAAGGGAAGTAGAACACCTTCAGAGCGTGGGGATGAGAAGAGAAAGGTAGACAATTGCGGAACGTTGAGAACGGGAAGGAAGGAAAATGTATAGAAAGAATGGAAGGGAAGGGAGTAAGCAGTGGAGGGGGAAGGGAAAAATGGAATGTTGGGACTGACGGAAGGAAGGACTTATCTAAGTGAAGGAGAATCATCAGGGCTTGAGAGAAGCGTCTAATGGTGGTCATCTTGAAGACGTAAGAACGTTGAGGAAGCTCTATTGAGGCCAGATGTGGGAGGGGTCCCGCACTGAACCTGTGTGTTTCAAATAGGTACAAAGATCTCCTGGTTCTCATCAGGCTTGCAGTCATCTCTTTGGTCTCACCAGAGTAATGATACTTTCTTGGTTTCCACTAAAGACACAACAACAACAAGAAGCTTCCGGCCACCATGAATCTCTGCTGGACAAAACATTATGGAAAGTCTTTAAGCCACGGGGAAGCCCTCCAAGAAAAACTGAATTGTACTACGTGTTACTTCCATTGCTATATTATTGCTATATTACCAGAAGCCCATCTGGTCAGAGACAAATCCACGATTAGGGAAGGAGGATCGAGTCTACTCAACGATTTGTGCTGAATGATCCACACGAAATTAACGCTTCCCATATATTTAAATAATAATGATAATGATTATGATAATAATAATAATGAAATGAATCTACTACTACAACTACTGCTAATCATTATAACAATAATGATGATGATAATAATAATAATAATAATAATAATAATAATAATAATAATAATAATAATAATAAAGAAGAAGAAGAAGAAGAAGAAGAAGAAGAAGAAGAAGAAGAAGAAGAAGAAGAAGAAGAAGAAGAAGAAGAAGAAGAAGAAGAAGAAGAAGAAGAATGAGCAGGTAGATATACCTGAGAAATCTAATTTTTTTTTATGCTAAGATAGATTAATAATAAAAAATGAGTTTCAGAAATTTCAAATGTAAAACTGTATATTCATTTGCAAGAGGAGCTGAGATGGAAACAAATGTGAGTAAAAAATATACACCGAATTGAATTGTGAACATGTAAAAGACTGAATGATGTGCGAAACGAAAACAATTGACTCGTAAATGCAGATTTATAAAAACAAATTAAAACAAATGATTAAACTCATATAAACATGGTAAGACAAATGACAAACACACACACACACGCACGGAGACATAAATGGCATACACGGTCACGCAAGTGACAAACACATTTATATAAGTGACAAACCCATACACATACCAAAACAAAAATACTGTTAATATTCAGAAACCAAAATTATGAGGTAAAGCCTCTTGGAAGTATCTCCAGTGAAGCGATCTATATTTTAAAATATTCAAAGCTTAACATTTCGTGAAATGCTTCGCATTTATGGAATCTAGTAGCATGAAACTGCTCATAGCTACACACCATCGTGCGAATGACCACTGCAACAAATTTCTGTTTTTTTATAAAGTTACTAATGGTGAATTTAAGCGTAAAAATATACATGAAATTATATGAGGTGGTGATAATCCTGAACTTCGAATGGTCCTCAGGCGATTTAAAATTTTATTTAGATGCCATGATGTAGTTGTAGAACGTATCATATTTCACGATGTCCTAAATTTCTGTGGGTCATCTAACGCAAAGAGAAGTACAGGTTCGAACCTGCATGCTAATCGTGGCCCTGTCTCTGACTAGTCAGACTTTTAGTGGTGTTTAAGAGAGAATAGCAGAGGGAGTGGCACTTGTCGTGGGGTGTCACAGTGAATACTGAACACAGCCTACACTTCCAGACACTTGTTTTTCTACCTTTGTACTGTCAACACCCCACTAGCATGTCGCTCTGCCTTACGTGCTAATGCACATTGTGTCTGTCCTTTCTTGGGATGGTTGACTGCATAATCAGCCAAAGAACTGCTTGAACTGGGCGACAACCATGATAAACCATGAGCTTCTGGTCCCCTGCAAGGTTATGTTGACCTCGTAAAACTATTTGCGATCTCTCTGACGTCTCCTGCATGATTATCGCTGTCATTCTACTCACAAATAACCCACAATTTGGAGACGAATCGTTGCTCGACATTTCAGTTCGACCTAAAACATTGTCAACTGATCTGTCCTGGATTATTATCAAGTGGTCCGTCCTGGACCATTATCAAGTGGTCCGTCCTAGACCATTATCAAGTGGTCCGTCCTGGACCATTATTAAGTGGTCCGTCCTGGACCATTATCAAGTCGAAACTTAATGACTGATGCATTCATCTAAGGATTTATATCTAAAGAGTGAGTTAGTTATGAATTACCTTAACCAGGAGTTATTATATTTTTTAATGGCACTTGTATTCTGTATTCACACACACACACACACACACACACACACACACACACACACACACACACACACACACACACACAAACCTCACTCAAGGAAAAAGATCTTGGGGTGAGTATAACACCAGGCACATCTCCTGAGGCGCACATCAACCAAATAACTGCTGCAGCATATGGGCGCCTAGCAAACCTAAGAACAGCATTCCGACATCTTAATAAGAAGTCGTTCAGGACCCTGCACACTGTGTACGTTAGGCCTATATTGGAGTATGTAGCACCAGTTTGGAAACCGCACCTAGCCAAACACGTAAGGAAACTAGAAAAAGTGCAAAGGTTTGCAACAAGACTAGTCCCAGAGCTAAGGGGCATGCCCTACGAGAAGAGGTTAATGGAAATCAACCTGACGACGCTGGATGACAGGAGAGATAGGGGAGATATGATAACGACATATAAAATACTGAGAGGAATCGACAAGGTGGACAGAGACAGGATGTTCCAGAGATGAGACAAAACAACAAGAGGTCACAGTTGGAAGTTGAAGACTCAGATGAATCACAGGGACGTTAGGAAGTATTTTTTTTCAGTTACAGAGTTGTCAGGAAGTGGAATAGTCTGGGAAGTGATGTAGTGGAAGCAGGATCCATACATAGCTTTAAGAAGAGGTATGATGCAGCTTATGGAGCAGGAAGAGTGACCCAGTAGTGACCAGTGAAGAGGCGGGGCCAGGAGCTATGAATCGACCCCTGCAACCACAAATAGGTGATTACACACATGACAACATCTCTCCATGGGTCCTTCGAGAGGGAGCAGAGACGCTGTGTGTGCCACTAACCACAATTTTTAACACATCCCTTGAAACTGTGCAACTACCTGAGGTATGGAAGACGGCAAATGTAGTCCATATTTTTAAAAAACTAGACAGAAAAGAGGCACTGAACTATAGACTAGTGTCACTGACGTGTATAGTATGCAAAGTCATGGAGAAGATTATTAGGAGAGTGGTGGAGAACATGGAACGGAACAAGATTATAAACGACAACCAGCACGGATTCATTGAAGGCAAATCCTGTGTCACAAACCTTCTGGAGTTTTATGACAAGGTAAGAGAAGTAAGACACGAGAGAGAGGGGTGGGTTGAGTACGGGAATAAATTCTTAGGTAGTGGTGGTTTTGATAAGGACCTGCCTTGTATGGGCCAGTAGGCCTTCTGCAGTTTTCCTCCATTCTTATGTTCTTATGTTCTTATGTTGATTGCATTTTCTTGAACTGCAAGAAGACCTTCGACACAGTTCCTCACAAGAGATTAGTGCAGAAGCTAGAGGATAGTGAAGCGAGGTAGTGGAGGCAGGAACCATACATAGCTTTAAGACGAGGTATGATAAAGCTCATGGAGCAGGGAGAGAGAGGACCTAGTAGCGATCAGTGAAGAGGCGGGGCCAGGAGCTGAGTCTCGACTCCTGCAAAATAGGTGAGTACAAATAGGTGAGTACAAATAGGTGAGTACACACACACACACACACACACACACACACACACACACACACACACAATACGTATATACATAAATAAATACATGTATAACTCACAAAATCGTAACATCACGATTTCAAACAAATCAAAGATCGAGTGATTCTCAGACCCATGGCAGATGAATCCTTAATTCATAGGTCATTGTGCTAAATCATTCTACTAGGTATATTACTATACACCATAGGAACGTTGGGATGGGCCACCACTGTAACTACAGATGCAGGCATTTACAGACGAATCCCGCACCATCATGTCTGTCGTTTGCTCTAGCTCAAGTTCCCTCAAAGCTATTATCATTATTCATGAAATTGCTGGAGCGCGCCACACTCATGCTGGTGTGGGATTCGTCTCTAACAACCTGTATTGTAGTCACGGTGGCGCAAATGCTTACTTATTTTTGGTGCACAGAAATATACCTAGTTGGCTGAAGCTTGTTAGGTGAGCGTAGTCCAGTGGTTATGTACCCTGACCTGCAAGTTTTAGGGCTCATTTGTCATTAAGTTTCAGCACCACCCATATCATCGAAGAAAGTGCCTGTCACATTGCACTGCTGAAAAGGTTTCATTTAAAGCTTCATAGTAATCTGTGTAATAATACTGGCGTGGATGAGGCTTATAAATGACAGAAGCCTAGGAAAGTTATGGACACGTCAGGCTGGTGATAGACACAGCTGTGTCGTGCGTAAATACAACTGAAACTTAGCTATTAAAACGTTTTAAAATATTGTATATCAATACCTGCCAAAACTGTACATATATGGAGCATCCGTAAATATTATGTTCCTCTCATCGCAGAAGATTTGTGTCTGACAAATATTGATTATAAATTTTATCAAATACAAATTAGAATTCATGGTTATTGAAGGTAAAGGTACGTGGGCTTCGGTTACGTGTATGTAAAACGAAGCCGAAATTAATATTAACCATTCGACTCTACACTTAGGGGGTCTGCGGAATGAAATTTTAGCGTGCTCGAGAGCCGTAATTGTAAAAGTCTGCAGAAATTAATGTTGGCGTGACTAAAAGTCATGTATGTAAAGGAAACAAAAAAAGGTACGGTAAGTCTAGCGTGTTAGTCGGCCATGGCGCCTCAAAGTCTGTAGAATTTAGTATTGACTAGTTTGTGTTTCATAAATCTTCTTGCTTTTCTGGAGTTTTCTAGCATATTTTCCTCTGATTCCGTAATTCTCTTTACATCGTTTAATCTTAATTTTCTGTTTCACCTTTTCTCGCTTTCACCTTTGGTTTTACATTTATTTTCGTCCTCCTCCCTCCTTCCTTCATCCTTCATCCTATTCTGTCTTCTCATTCTTTTACATTATTCCTCGGTTCTGTCTCTCCATGTATAAATAAGTAAAGATAGAAATGTTAAAAGCAGGTGGGGATATAATTTTGGAGTGGTTGGTGCTATTATTTAATAAATGTATGGAAGAGGGTAAGGTACCTAGGGATTGGCAGAGAGCGTGTATTGTTCCTTTGTATAAAGGCAAAGGGGACAAAAGAGAGTGCAAAAATTATAGGGGAATAAGTCTGTTGAGTGTACCTGGTAAAGTGTATGGTAGAGTTATTATTGAAAGAATTAAGAGTAAAACAGAAAGCAGGATAGCAGATGAACAAGGGGGCTTTAGGAAAGGTAGGGGGTGTGTAGACCAAGTGTTTACAGTGAAACATATAGGTGAACAGTATTTGGATAAGGGTAAAGATGTTTTTGTGGCATTTATGGATTTGGAAAAGGCGTATGATAGGGTAGATAGGGGGCAATGTGGAGATGTTGCAGGTGTATGGAATAGGAGGAAGGTTACTGAAAGCAGTGAAGAGTTTTTATGAGGATAGTGAGGCTCAGGTTAGAGTGTGTAGGAGGGAAGGGGACTATTTTCCCAGTAAAAGTGGGCCTTAGACAAGGATGTGTGATGTCACCGTGGTTGTTCAATATATTTATAGATGGGGTTGTAAGAGAAGTGAATGCAAGGGTCTTGGCAAAAGGTGTTGGTCTAAAAGATAAAGAAGCAAATACAAAGTGGGAGTTGTCACAGTTGCTTTTGCTGATGACACTGTGCTTTTGGGAGATTCTGAAGAGAAGCTGCAGAGGTTGGTGGATGAATTTGGTAGGGTGTGTAAAAGAAGAAAATTGAAAGTGAATATAGGAAAGAGTAAGGTGATGAGGATAACAAAAAGAATAGGTGACGAAAGATTGGATATCAGATTGGAGGGAGAGAGTATGGAGGAGTTGAATGTATTCAGATATTTGGGAGTGGACATGTCGGCGGATGGGTCTATGAAGGATGAGGTGAATCATAGAATTGATGAGGGGAAAAGGGTGAGTGGAGCACTTCGGAGTCTGTGGAGACAAAGAACCTTGTCCATGGAAGTAAAGAGGGGAATGTATGAGAGTATAGTTATACCAACGCTCTTATATGGGTGTGAAGCATGGGTGATGAATGTTGCAACGAGGAGAAGGCTGGAGGCAGTGGAGATGTCATGTCTGAGGTCAATGTGTGGTGTGAATATAATGCAGAGAATTCGGAGTTTGGAAATTAGGAGGAGGTGCGGGATTACCAAAACGATTGTCCAGAGAGCTGAGGAGGGGTTGTTGAGGTGGTTTGGACATGTAGAGAGAATGGAACGAGACAGAGTGACTTCGAGAGTGTATAAATCTGTAGTGGAGGGAAGGCGGGGTAGGGGTCGGCCTAGGAAAGGTTGGAGGGAGGGGTAAAGGAAGTTTGTGTGCGAGGGGCTTGGACTTCCAGCAAGCATGTGTGAGCGTATTTGATAGGAGTGAATGGAGGCATATGGTTTTAATACTTGACGTGCTGTTGGAGTGTGAGCAAAGTAACATTTATGAAGGATTCAGGAAACCGGCAGGCCGGACTTGAGTTCTGGAGATGGGAAGTACAGTGCCGGCACTCTGAAGGAGGGTGTTAATGTTGCAGTTTTATAACTGTAGTGTAAAGCACCCTTCTGGCAAGACAGTGATGGAGTGAATGATGATGAAAGTTTTTCTTTTTCGGGCCACCCTGCCTTGGTGGGAATCGGCCGATGTGTTAATAAAAAAAAAATATATATATATATATATATATATATATATATATATATATATATATATATATATATATATATATATATATATATATATATATAATAGCCCACATATATGAATATATAATTTTCATGATTTGTAATGTTTTGCAAGGTTAGGTTAATGATCTCTAACTTTCCTTCTCTCTCTCTCTCTCTCTCTCTCTCTCTCTCTCTCTCTCTCTCTCTCTCTCTCTCTCTCTCTCTCTCTCTCTCTCTCTCTCTCTCTCTCTCTCTTATCTCTCTTTCAGGTGTGCTTATTGTCATTTAACTCTGTGCAACCTAAGTGACAGAAGTTAAGACTTTTCTTTCTAACAACTGCCTGTAGCATACCTGTGGCTGGTTTCAAGGACTTTTACTCGGGCAGCAAGGAACGAGGTCAGATTTCCTTTTTAACTATCTAGACAACCAGGCTGTTACTGCCCGCGGCCCGCAGACATACAAAGGTATAGCATCCTGGCTGAGCTGAAACTTGTCGTAGGCAGTTGTTGACTTTCCTCTTGTAAAAATCTTCACTCTAGAGGTGAAAATGTCAGGCCCTGTGGCTGATCAATACCATGAGAGAGTATTTAATTTTGAAATTTATGACCGTGGTGCAGATCACGCTGTGTGAAAGAGAGAGAGAGAGAGAGAGAGAGAGAGAGAGAGAGAGAGAGTACAGAGAGAGGGAGAGAGAGCAGATGCAGAGACAGGATTTCGAGGAGGAAAGCCTGAAATGTGGGACGATGGGACTGATGTGACAACGCCAGAGAGTATCCGTACACATACACACACACTCTCTTTCTTTCTGTCTGTCTGTTTGTCTCTGTCTGTCTGTCTGTTTGTCTCTGTCTGTCTGTCTGTCTGTCTGTCTGTCTCTCTCTCTCTCTCTCTCTCTCTCTCTCTCTCTCTCTCTCTCTCTCTCTCACTACTTTAAAATCATCATCGCGTGAATTCAAGCCATGTGTTTTGACCAATCTTGCACGAAGGTAGAGATCAGATAAGGCGGTTCGTTTCCAAGCGCCCATTTGTTTTCACTTGTTAATGTAGACATCAAACTTTCATTGTAATGGTTGTATTCTTGGCTTATCGTGGTGCTTATGTCTCAGTTGAGTTGTAGTTAGCGGTGTAATAATTGCAAGGTGTGTTATCCAAGGTCATTGTAACCGCGTAAAGAGAGGCGCAAATCAGCTTATGCTCAGTTTGTCTTGAGTATCACCAGTGAAATACATTCCATATGTGAGGCGCTGACTTTTGGTTTGTAAAGTAATCGCATAAGTTAATACCAGGACGACTTGCTGGGTGAAACGATTGTTGTTGAAGAATCAAAATTGGCAAGGTGTGGTTGCAAGGCACGATGTCCACACACTAGTCAACTGCATAATAAATTAATAAATTAATAGAAAGCGATGTATGCCAAAGAATGTATGTGTGTGGACCTTATACATATTTGTACATTATATATATATATATATATATATATATATATATATATATATATATATATATATATATATATATATATATATATATATATATATATATATATATATATATATATAAAATAAAATCTAAGAGCAATTGGATAAAAACTATTTCTCACATAACCTGGATATTGACACAAGGAAGTGGAAGTTCAAAGACCTTTTCTGTGAAGCGAGAGATGAAGAGAACGCACACCTGACCGCTCACCCCTCCAACGGTTAAATAAATATAAGGTCTTGAAATTTGTATTTGTTAAAAAATTCTCTTGGCAATGAATTTTCAGAAGATTTTTACCAAATTTTGCTATTAAGGTATTATATTTTATAATTTTCTGGAATATAATCTATATATTTAAATGTATTTTAATCACTATTAGTGCGGATGAGTGGGAAGTTGTGCTACAAATATGGATAGTAGTTAAAGACGATTTTTTTCCCCAAAAAATTAATAAAATAATTTGAAAACCTCTTATCACGTTGCCTTCTTTGTGACTTGAAAATATATCGCCTCATGATATATATAAATTCATATATATATATATATATATATATATATATATATATATATATATATATATATATATATATATATGACTCACGAAATCATAATGACACGATTGCAAACAAACCATACCACGGGTGGGGTTCAAACCCGCGGTCAGAGAGTCTCAAAACTCTAGACCGTCGCGTAAGCCACTAGGCCAGCTAGCTTCAATAAGATTCATCCAACTAGGTATATTTCTACACCATAGGAAGGTTAGCATAGGCACAACTGTGTCCACAAATGCAAGTTTTTACAGACGAATCTCCCGCTAGCATGGCCGTGACGAACTCTAGCTCAAGTCCCCCTCAAAGCCGTCAACATGACTCACGAAATCGTAATGACACGATTGCAAACAAACCATAACACGGGTGGGGTTCGAACCCGCTGTCAGAGAGTCTCAAAACTCTAGAAATATACCTAGTTGGATGAATCTTATTGAAGCTAGCTGGCCTAGTGGCTTACGCGATGGTCTAGAGTTTTGAGACTCTGACCGCGGGTTCGAACCCCACCCGTGGTATGGTTATATATATATATATATATATATATATATATGTATATATATATATATATATAATTCACAGAACATGCGAAATATTCTCAAACACTAATCTCAGGACGAAGGAGACTCGAACCTACGAACCTCGGAACAAGGTACGCAGTGCTCTTCTCACCGTACGACACTGGTCCTTGGCGCCCAGCAGACACTAGACATTTTTGTCCAAGGCAGCCAGCCTTTAGGCAGGTGGTGTTCAGCTTTTCACCCTGGCTAGGCAGAGCCGTTACCGAAGTAGGCTAGATTAGGCTGGGATAGCCTAGGATACTGTGGGATAGGCTGGGATAGCTTATTATAGTGTGGGATAGCCTAGGATAGTGTGGGATAGATAACTATATAGGCATTATTTTAGCAAATTATTAAACACTTGTACACGAATAAAAATATTACCAGTGTCTGTGTTTCGGAGCCACACTTATAATTTCATGCTTAGATCTCAACGTCACTTAATTTCTCAGAATGTTTCAGTTACAAACGTTTTCTAGAATTAGAAAAATTCTGCAAGCACATTCAAATTAGTTGATTATGATCACTTCAAGGCTTGTAGAACTGTTAATGTTATGCTGTCTTCTTAGTATTCCCACTAAAGCTCTATTTTATTACTCTTTTTGTGTTAATTCATTTAAATTTTCAATTAGACAGTTAATAATCACTATTTACACAGATTACTATAATAAATTTTCTCCTTAAATAATAATATCTAAGGTTAAAATTTTATAAAATATTTCCTGTTAATTCTTACTCGGGCTAAATTTAGTTTAGAGATTTTTTTTTTTTTTTAGAATTTTGGATAACTAACGATATTATCATTAGATAATGTGGGCTCTCAGGAAATATAGATATAATCAGCTTTGGGTCTTACTGGGCCAAATTTCTTGAATACGTCGAAAGCAGTCTACACTCGTTGGTCACCAAGCATCCACCGACACAGGACGCTATTGCTAACGCTAAATTCATAATGTAATATCTCAATATAAATTTACTAATGCAAGGCCAGTCACACGGGGTGGAAACGCTACCTTACTCTGAAACAATTCCCCTAATTTCTCCTGTTGCTACTCTTGCAACATTGCACGGCTCCTGATGACGCACTGAGAAATGTGAAAGTACTTGAGCTAAAGGTTTCTACCCCCCCCCCACTTCCCCTTCCCCCATGGCTTGTCTTGCATTGTTAAGATCACCTGTGTGCGACTGTTTGCATAAATTTGCTAATATAATAACCACATTGCACGTTTTTACAAAATAATCTCACGCCTACTTGTCTGTGTCAAACTCTAGTTCAAGGCCCTTCAAAACCGTCATGAAATGACTTGCGTAACCTAAATAATTCGACTGTAAACAACTTGATCTTACAAACAGGTGTAGGAAGACTGGACGGCTCTTCTCGTGTTCACCAGGATTCGAGTGTAGTTATTCAAGTCCCATTAAACTTAACGAGGGATTTACTTTGTCGTGTTAACAATAGAATATTTTAAGCGCCAGTGTTTCTGCATATTATTTATTACACAAGTAATGATGTAAATAAATACACATTTGTTATTTGATACAGTGTTTGAGGTAAACAACCCCTATGATCATAAAAATACATTTACTGTGTATAAAATTTATTGGCTCACGTTTATGTTTTTTAGATAAAATATAATTTATTTGATATATTTTATGCACAGTTTCTGCTTTATATAAGCAAACAAATTTACTTTCTTCTATATTCAGATTTTTTAATAAACTGCAAAAAAAAAATTCATCCTATTTCCATGTACGTATATAATTTATACATTAGAAGTTAAAAACCTGGAGAAAAATTAAGAAGCAGAATAAGTACCTCCGGGTGTGATGATCTTCCCCAGTGGGGCGGAGTGAGTAGCAAGTGGCACATTAGAGCCAGTGGTTATACCCTTCCCAGCTTACTGCTGTCACCATTCATTACCAGGCATTCCTGTGTGTGTAGTGGAGCAACCTCTCCTTCACCTACCCTTGTGTATAGTGGAGCAACCTCTCCTTCACCTACCATTGTGTATAGTGGAGCAACCTCTCCTTCACCTACCCTTGTGTATAGTGGAGCAACCTCTCCTTCACCTACCATTGTGTATAGTGGAGCAACCTCTCCTTCACCTACCCTTGTGTATAGTGGAGCAACCTCTCCTTCACCTACCATTGTGTATAGTGGAGCAACCTCTCCTTCACCTACCATTGTGTATAGTGGAGCAACCTCTCCTTCACCTACCATTGTGTATAGTGGAGCAACCTCTCCTTCACCTACCATTGTGTATAGTGGAGCAACCTCTCCTTCACCTACCTCCAACTTCTTCACCCTCTTCCAACTCCATCCAACTTCCTCATCCTCCTCAAACTCCCTCCTCCTTTTCTAACTCTCCTCCTCCATTCCCCCCACATCCGCCAACTCTTCTCGTGGCCTGCACTCCTGGTTGTAGCACGATAACCAAGGTAAGAAACAAGGAACAAGCAAAAGACAGAAGAGAGTAAATACTTATAAATTTCCTTCACCAAACAGCAAGCATATGTACAGGATATGTATAGAAAGACAATTTTGCAAGCAATAGACACGGTAAGAACCGCCTTCGACCAGACTTGGAGGTAACTCTGACAAAGCTGATTCACGAGTGTTCCACATCGCTTCACAATTTTGGATGGTTTCAGTGTGATTGGCTAGGTTGAATCAAGGTACTAACATAACGAAGGAGCCCCTACTCATTATACCCTTAGCATCTTGTTCGCTGGTCAGGAGGATATGCCTATATGAGTGTGTGAATAAAATGTAACGTACTCCTACCCTGCCACACATCTTTCTCCATCCCTCCTCCACCTCCTCCTCCACCCTGCTTTTCCACTGTATCCCCTGCCACTCCCTCAACTCACGGATCCCAAAATGGGATCTCCAACAAACATTTTGCAATTCATTTGTGACATTATATAAATGTAGATTATTTAAAGACAAATGGAGACAGTAAACTCGCATTTTGTTTTCTTTTAGTAAAGCTTTACCTTATACATAATAATGTGGTTACCTTATACATAATTTTGTTGTTACATTATACATGCTTAAGTCGTTATTTTTTATCTAATTATATAGATTAATATAGTTGGTGGACAACCCTTCCCCCTTCCCTCGAGGTATTGCTCTCCCCTTCCCTCCCCCCTTTTGCTTCTTCTCCTCTTCCTCCTCTTCCTCCTACTCCTCCACCTCCTCGTAACCAATAATTTCTTTTCTTTCTTCTACAAACCTCCTTCTCCAGCCTCCTCCTTCTGCTCCTTCTCTTCTTCGTCTATATTTTCTATATTGATCTTCATTTCTCCTCTTCTTCTTATTTTTTTCCTTTTCGGTATCACACTCCTCCTAACCTTCCATTTTACCATCTTCTTCCTAATCTTCTCTCCAATCCTCTAGCCTCTTCCTCCTTGTCACCCACCCAAACTCAAACAGTTCTCAAATCCTCCATTAATGTCTTGTGGAAGTCTCTCTGGTGGGGCGATTTTAACGAGAAGGGTTAGAAAGAAGATGGGAAAAAGGAGAGTGAGAGGAGAAAGTGAGAAAGGAGGGAGAGAAAGTGGTATAGAAGAGAGAAGAATGAAGAGAAAAATGAGAGATGAGAAGAGGAAGAAACAGGAAAAGATAAGAAAAGACGAAGGGAGGCAGGACAATGAAGAGAGGAGAAATGGAAAAGAGGAAAAGAAATGAGGTGGTGGAGAAAGAGGCAAAGAAAGGTAGTGGGGGTGAGGGAGAGGTCGGTGCCCACGCAGAAACCATTTCCCTAATGAGTGGGTACAATGGTGGCCCCCAGCACCCATTGTGCCTACTTTTTACTTCTCAGGATTGAGGCTCCGGTATTGACCACATTAGTGGCCAACTTAGGCGTTCCCTCTGCATTATATGTTTGCCTGAGGATAATGGCGGCCTCACAATTATTATTGTTACCTCTCAGAGCTTTTGTTGCCTGAGTGGTGTGAGTGGGCTGAGAAGGATGGGAGGTGTGAGCGCAGTGGGGATTGTGAATGTGGCCGTTGGTGTGGGTTTGGTGAGTGGTGTGGGTGGGGTCAGTTGGGTGAGTGGTGTCGGTGGAGTTAGTGGTGTGGGGGGAGTGAGTTTGTTGGAGTGGAGTAAGAATTTTTTTTTTAAATGCTTGGCTCATCGTGATCTTATTCTGATTCTGGACACGGTTATGATTTTAGTTTTTGTGAACATTGAAATATTGTCTTGATTAAAGTATGACTGGCTGAACACTGTGATAACCTGAAGGACTCATACCTGTCCTTTATCCCTCCTCAGTACTTCCTCTTCCCTTCTCCTTCTCTCTTTTTCCCTTCACCTTCTCCTCTCCTCTTCCCGTCTTCCCATCCCCCCGTCCGCAGGTTTCAATCTAATGGCACGTAAAACACGATATAATCTCGCGTTAGCAGCTTCACTTAAGAGGACAGCATCTCAAGCATACAGATTTCTATCGTTTCTGAAGTCCTGTTATCTATGTTCTACTGTATCCGCTTTTCTGCACGTTGACTGTAGTAGATTATTTAGTAATGATAACTACGACCGTAGGTAAACAAACCACGGAACGGACGGAAGGTATGAACCCGTTCCGTCGTTATTACGATTTCGTGGGGTACTGACATCATAATTTGAGAAGAATACTATTAACGAGTACATTTTTTTTTTACTAACTTTTTTAAAAATTTTGTGGTATCTATTGTAAATCTTTTCGCCCATTACCTACTTGTTCCTACATGTCACATAATATCATGTCTAAGGGAATGACTACTTTTATTTTCAAACTATTCATTGATGATATTAATCTGTTTCTCTATACCGTACCATTCCTTCTCTACTGACCTCGTTTAACCAGTGACGGGAATGACACCAGCCAACCTCACTCATAATTCTCACGCACCGTATCACTCATTCATGTCTCTTTCAATTATTGCTCTCTCTCTCTCTCTCTCTCTCTCTCTCTCTCTCTCTCTCTCTCTCTCTCTCTCTCTCTCTCTCTCTCTCTCTCTCTCTATCCAGCGATTTCTACCATAAAACATGAAACAAGAACATTGTGTCTAATTCTTCTGGTTGCTGGTAAAGTGGCATAAATGCAGTTATATGGAAACCTTTATTAACGACGTCGCTTTACCATCGTGATGGTATCTCATACCAATACCTATCCTCTCCAATTTTCCTTAAAAAATTGAAATATTTTCAGTTCGTTATAGTTATTCTATATAATGGACTTCCGATGTCTCTTAGTAAGTAAAAAAAAAATAGCTCATTTGAAGACTTTTCGTCAGAAGTTCAGAGCCAGAGAACATCCAGATTCTTAGGCGTTACGATATCAACCCTTCTATTTCCTCCTGACAACATCATCTGTTTTCACTTTCCTGACAACATCCATTTCTATTGCAGTAATTATTAAAGCTATTTACCTGTTATATGTATAGTCATCATCACAGCGATAACTACAACCCTCAAAAACCACAGCCTTTTTCACTGTGACAACAAGAGTTATCACCATGAAACATCACCGTGATAGCAACCACCATCACTCTGTGGCAACATATGTCTGACACCGCAAAAGACACCTACTACGACACAACCCTCATTGCGACACTTCCCAGCCATCCTTACGAGTCATCGCCTCCACATTCAAGGGACTGTGAGGCCTGGTCTAAATAATAGATCTGGCAGTTTACGATGTTAGATAACAGATGGTAGGCATTACTTTGACTCATACGTCTCATTATTACAAAAGAGTTCTCTTCTTAAAGAAAACAGAAAAGGAGATAAAGAAGGGGAATTTTCTTTCATTGCTCATTTATTTTGGATTGTATTTTTTGCTATAAGTCGTTTTCTGGACTCGGTGTATGTAAGACACTAATGCGAGGTATATATAGATGGCTAAGGTCAGCTGCCACACGTGGGAATTTGGCTAATTGATAACTGGGTCTAATTTTACCAGGATGAGTCTGGCGAGAACTTTTGATATAGTAAAACCGACAGAATTATGTGTGATGAAGTCGGCTGTCACAGTAAGAGAAAATTCTAAACAACACTTGAAGTTTTAGTCAGTATTTTTGATAACTAATTTAAAAACTTTAGACCAGTATCATTACTCCATATCACATGGCCTCTTCAGAATGTTTATCACTGGTAGAATATACCCAAAAATAAATTAATAAAACCTCCATTTATTTAAAAAAAAATATTAATTTTACATAAAAATATATTATTTTTGAGTCTGAGCGAGACCACTCACTTGAATCCTCTATATGTAGTGGACATTTTCATATATGTTACATATGATATATATTGTATACGAAATAAATGGCACTGTCGTAAGAGATCACGAGAGAATGGTCAACGAAGGGATGGGGCCGGGAGCTGGCCAGAGCCTCGAGCACTTTGTCACCTGTGTCGCTCAGTAACGAGAGGCGTCAATCACAGGTAACAGCAGCGGCCAGCCTTCTGCTGGGTCGGGTTTTATCTCTAAATTGCCTTTTCAGTGGAAGGAAAGAAGATAGTGTCTAGCCGGACGAAGAGAAGAGTTGTGTGCTCTATTTCTTATTCGTGTTATTTCTTTACTTATGTGGCACTTTCTATTAAAGCAGGGTCACGATGATCATGAGTATTTTGTTAGGGCGAACAGCATACGACATGATTTATTTTTAAATTTAAAGGGTTCTACTGGACTAACTATAAAGAATCTCTACAATATTTTTGACAAGCTAGTAGCTGTTGTAATTAATATTTCTTTCACGTTCACTGACTGCGTCTTCCCAAGGAATACCACACGACGATTGAGTTCTATATACTATAAAGAAAAGAAAGAAAGAATCCTAAACTCTCATGAATTTGATCATGAATCAATGGAATTTGATCATGAATCCTAAACTCTCAAGTCATCCTCCGGTGAGATGGGGTCAGACTCCTCACCATGGATTCAGCAGTCACTCCATCAGCCCAGAGCATGCTTCTCCGGTAAGGCAGATGGCAACTTGTATCTTAATGAACAAGGCCCAAGTGCTACACTTCGGTATCCTTACTGCCGAAACATTTAGTATGTGTAGTGGGCTAATACAGAGGTGACTTTTGTACTGGAGACAGTGGAAAAAGTGGATGGTATTAATTAGGTGCTTAGTCCCTTAGCCACGATAGATGATCAGTCATGACTTAGGGTCTGAACACCTTAAAAGCCCACCACTTCAACTGTATCCAATATAAAAGTTACCTGTGTACTCGGCTGAAGAAGCCTTCTGCACAGGCGATACGTTTCGGCACTGAAGATGCTCAAGTGCTACACATGTGTCTTATTCTTCATCTTGTCGGTTAATTTATCGATGAAGAAATTCAGCGATCCAATACTACATTTTACAACGTTGAGTTTGATCAAAGCCTGTGTGTATTCTTTCTGCGCTGTTCTTTGTAAATATATAAATGAAAAAAGAAAGGTTGAAGGAAGAAAGGATGGAACATAAGAAAGAAGGAAATACTTAGAAATAGCGTTAATTATGCTGGTGTGAGGTAAGAGTGAGGAGCTTTGAGCATGTATCTTTGTGTGTTTGTCAGTGTGTGGAGTGCGTGAAGGTGTGTGCTAATTAGTATAGCTCCTGAGGCCGTTATACCTCCACTTAACACTCACACTGCTGCTGCTGCTGCTGTTGTACCTCTAACACTGCTGCTGCTGCTGCTGCTGCTGCTGTTGTACCTCTAACACTGCTGCTGCTGTACCTCCAACACTGCTGCTGCTGTACCTCCAACACTGCTGCTGCTGTACCTCCAACACTGCTGCTGCTATTTTACCTCCAACACTGCTGCTGCTGCTATTTTACCTCCAACACTGCTGCTGCTGCTATTTTACCTCCAACACTGCTACTGCCTTTCTTCCTTTTACACAACAAGAGCTTATATTTTTATTCTCCTGTGTCTCCTCGTTTTCCTCCTCTTCCTCCAGATCCTTATCCCAATCCTAAGCCTGCTAATTATCCTCCCTTTCACTTCCTCCTCCCCCTCCTCTTCTTCTACACCTGCTTCTTAGTTTCTTCCATTAACCTCCTTTTCAAACTCAATTACCGCTTTTGCTTTTCAACAACCATCTCTCTATCCTCAGTCTTATCTCCATCTTCTAAATTTTATTTTACTTTGAATCTCTTTAAATATTTCATTTCTTCATATTCATCTTTTAAATTGTCATACTACCTGGAGTCTACCTGGAGAGAATTCCAGGGGTCAACGCCCCCGCGGCCCGGTCCGTGACCAGGCCTCTTGTTGGACCAGAGCCTGATCAACCAGGCTGTTACTGCTGGCCGCACGCAGTCCAACGTACGAACCACAGCCCGGCTGATCAGGTACCGACTTGAGGTGCCTGTCCAGTGCCTGCTTGAAGACAGCCAGGGGCTTGTTGGTAATCCCCCTGATGTATGCTGGGAGGCAGTTGAACAATCTTGGGCCCCTCACACTTACTGTATTAATTATTTATATATTTTTTTATATTTTACACTAATTAAAATTATGTAAATATTTCTGCATTTCTTTTATATTTTCTTCTTCTTTTCCTACGTTGAATTTTACAGTTTTTCGTTATTTCATATGATATTCATTCTTTTGTACGAATGTTCCTTTCGTACATCTCTTCATTTGTCTTTCGCATTAAACCTATATATTTTTTTGCCAGTTTATTGATTGGTCTCTTTAAGCGTTTACTGTTTAATAAAATTCTAATACTACTACTGCTACTATTACTACTATTGCTACTACTGCTACTACTACTACTACTACTACTACTACTACTACTACTACTACTACTAATACTAATGCTATTACTACTGCTACTACTACTATTGCAGTATTACTACTGCTACTAATGACAATGATAATATTAATAATAATAATAACAATAATAAACTCTTGCTAGCAGTCGCGTATGATGCCTTACCAGGTGCTACGAAGCCCGCCTTATTGCCTTCTCAATTACCTGGTCATGCACATTAAGGATACCTACTTGGAGTTCAGTGATGCCAGGCTATCTCCATATCAGAATATTCGCAGAATATCTGTTGTTTTCCCATCTTTCATAAAGGTGACTTGTCTTTAAGGGCTTGTAAACATTTGCTAGCGGTTCGGACAGCCATTCACCTCCTTTCCATGCCTAAGAAGACGCATTGTTAAATTCCATTGCTTTTAACGTTTCCATTTCGCTTAGAGGCTGCTTCAGTTCATTCCTTGTTATGTATCGAGTCTAATGCTCTTTGATATTATTTTCATATTCTCATTCCGTGTTACGTTTCCTTCCTTCTTTTTTGGTGTTACTACCATTTCCTTTAGTCATCATCTGTGCGATGAGGCTTCGTAGAACCTTCAAGTCTGAATTAATTTTTGCGGCTGGGTAGGTTTCATTTAGTCTGTCTTCCTCTCTTCTCGACCCTGAGTAGTCATTTCTGGCCTGTCTGTTGATGCATGACCAGGTAAGTGATGTTAGTCTCTTTCAGATTTATCCCTTTACCGTTTAGTTCTCTGGTTTGCTTACTACTGTCATGGTTACCTGTGCTTATTCTCCCGGGTGCCTGGGCATGAAAGTATTTATCATACTTACGCAGAACCCAGCTATCAAGACAACAAGGCTTTCCAAGAAACGGGACTTCAGAGGATATCACAATAACCTTTCTTTCCCATTTTTTTCCTACTCCCCTTTGAACGTCGTAAATTATATTGAAGTAAAGAAATTGCTCTTTTTTTCAGGAGCTCCATAAATTTTCTCCGAGTATTGAAGTTATATTTTCCTGGTGGGCTTCCTTGTGATCACTTCTCAGCTCTCTCAGTCTTCACCGTTTTCTTTACTACCTTATCTTGGTATGTTTTTGTTTTTCGTTTTCTGGTTCCTATACTTATACTTACTTTCCTCTCATCTTTTCCGTTTCTTTCGTTCAATTCTTTATCAATATCAATGTAACTTCTTGTTCCTCCTGCTCTTCTACTTCCTTCTACTTTCTTTCTGTTTCCCTCACTGCTCTTGCACTCTCTGTATTTAACTTCAAATCTATTCTTATTATTCTTTATTATATTCTCCCCATTGTTACTCAGACATTCAAACTTCCTACGCTTGGTAAAGGAACAAGGAGTCAACCATATATGAAATATATGAGGAGACAGAGAGGAAGTTAGTTACGTAGTGGAATAAGGTGGAGATTTAGACAAGTGACAAGGAAATAAGATGGAGAAGTAGGGAGGTAACGAAGAAGCTCCAAACGAGAAAGAGAATTAAGGAAAGAGGTTAGGAGGTAGAAAAGTTTATTAGAGAGATGAGCCTCGAATCTGTCATAAGCCTCGTTTTCGAGCGATTAATCTGTGCTTCAACCCAGGTGATGGCGTCAACGTTATGAGATAATTTACGAGATCCTGAACCCTCCCTCCACGTCACCGCCTTCGATATACATAAACACATACACATAAAAATGTGAAATATATATATATATATATTATATATATATATATATATATATATATATATATATATATATATATATACGCATATGTATAATGTATATATAAATTGGTGACTGAGTGATGAACTTTGCTGATGAGAGAATAAGTGGTTGTGATCAAAGCAGAAGAGGGTTTGAAGTCTTGTGGCCCTTGACTTTCCGAGTGGAAGACGACCTGTCTTGAGCACGACATTCTCACCTTACTTCTTATGGATCACTCCCCCCGGATCACTCTTCCCTGGATCACAGCTCCTGTGCCCATCAAAACCTTACCAACTCACGTAAGGGTTCTGTTTCTCTCCACCAACACTGTAACATTTGCGTCACGTCACAACCCAACAAAGGAAGCGGTAAACATGTATACAGTAAACACTGCCTTGCTCGCCTTCTCACTTTTAACTACATTCCTTTACATCCATCAACTCTACCTCCTTTCAGCTTCTCCACCTCCCTTCAGCCACTCCATTTCCCTCTTGTAAACCCACCTCCCTCCAGTTATTTCAATTCTTCCGTCCCTCCGACCTTTATTCCCCCCCTCCTCTCTAAACACTCCACCAAATTCCTCCAACTACTTCACTCTCCTTCCCTCCCATTCCCCGTTCTCCAATTACACTTCCCCTTCCCCAATCTGACTCCATTGGAGGCAGTAACAGCACCCCTTCCCTACTCACTACTTTGTGTACGGATGTCATACTCGCCTGTTATTAAGAAAAACAATGAGAACCCTCCTTAAGACAACAGTACAAGAAACTGTTGCCTCTCATGTATATATCTTGCTGTTCAGTGAGCACCATACGCACACTGAAGGCTCAGTTCAGCGGTCTACAGGGCGCAGTGGCAGCCTGCTATGTATACACATGTAATAAATGGATAAAGACTAGGAGGATTAGATTGAACAACTGGCTCAGTCCAGCATTCTACAAGGCGCAGTGGCACACTGCGATAGACTGAACAACTGGCTCAGTCCAGCACTAACCGGGATAGCTACACTGAAGCTCAAAACCAACATATTAAAAAAAGAAACAAGAGGAAGTGGAGAAGGGATAATCTACTGTGACTTAGTATCTGCTATCTACAAAATAATTAATAGATTGTGATGCAGCTTAATGCTGCCAGTACACAAATAATCCGCCCATAGGAGAATGAAACTTATAATGACGTTTCAGTCCGAATAGTGAAAGATCTGAGTTGGACCGAAACGTCGTCATAAGTGTCATTCTCCTATGTGCGGTATGTTTGTACACTGTTTCACTCCCGGTGTTTTGCCTTTTCATTCTTCGAGTCCTTTCAACTTATCATGGGTCAGCTTACATTGAGGGTGAGGTCCTTAGTACAAATGACGTAGAGTTTGATAATTGCTAGTTGTCGCGAGATGTATGTATGAAAGTACAAATATATATATGTCGTACCTAATTGGTAAAACTGGTCGAATTTCTCTCCCCTCTTACTCTTTTCTTTCTTATATAAAATTTGTGTTGCCCGGTTATATGAGGGAAAAATCTTCAGATTTTTTTTTTCTCCAGGGTATGGGATACCAGGCCATCATGAGTGATGGTAATTTCCAAGTAACAGAAACTCCAGTACTGCTGGACCAAAGCCTCTGAGGCTCCAGTAGTTGTTGAACCTCCAGTAGTTGTTGAACCTCCAGTAGTTGTTGAACCTTTAATGGAACGCAAGACGATATACTCATTACCCTACCGAAGTCTTTCAGCTCAGGCTGACGTAGTTAAAACCATCCTTTGTGATGGAATTTGACAGGGAAACACAGCTATATTTTTTTACCGCTATGTAACTATGGTATAGAATTGGTTAGAAGCGCATTGCAGATGTATTCAGTTTTGATATATGAAAAATAAACAGTAACCGTCCCAGCAAACAATAAACATCAACTATCAAAGTAAACTTTCAACTAAAACATAACAGACGATTTTAAAAGTTGTATTTTGTTGATAATTTGATTATTTTATTAACCAGAGTAATTAGTTTAAATCAGTGAGGCATGAAAATAAAAATTTATAATCAACAAATAAACAAACATTTAGCAAGTGAGCGATGATATATACATGCGTACGTGTAAATAAAATATTTATTTCGACTATTTTTGCTATCCGTGTTTACTCTTCTTATTATATTTGTCCATTTTTGCCTCAATTTTTGCTTGCTATAATTGTAAGAGTAAAAAAGAGCCAAATATCAATGTGGGGAAAGTGCTTGAGACAGAAGGTAGAATGAAAAAGGATGATATAAAACAGCTTGAAGAGATGGAATCTATTCTTGGGGTGGTTGATGCATTTGTTCGATATATGCATTAAGGGAAAGGTGACTAGGGATTATCAGAGCGCTTGCAGTTTCTTAGTATAAGTGGATAACAGGATATAAGGGAGTAAAACAATTATACGAAATGATCCTTTATAGTATACCGGGTACAGTGTATGGAAGAGTAATTATTGAAAAAATTAAGGGTAAGACAGAAAGTAATACAGCAGTGAAACAAGGTTTTAAAAGGGGTAGAGGAGGTGTAGAGCAAGAGTTTACACTGGAACATATAATAAGTGAAGAATACTTACATTAAGGTGTGGAACTTTTTGGCGTATTTATGAATTTAGAAACGTTATTTTTAGGTGGATAGTGAAGCTCTGGCTAGTGTACGTAGGAGGAAGAGGGGGGATTATTTTTCAGTAAAAATCGGCTTCAGACAGGTATGTGTTTTGTCATATGGATGTTTAACATATTTATTGATGGAGTTATAAGAGAAGTGAATGCCCCTGAAGCCCATGCCCATGGCCGTGCCCATGCCCAACACAGAGAAATTCTCTAAATACAAAGTAACCTTAAATTTTGAACTCGGTATCAATTTTGATTTAAAGTACAATTCATAACTAAATTCCTAGTTAGATAAACACTAGAGTCAAAGTTGAGAGTGATGTTCAGTGTCACAATCAAATTAGAATACACTTAGACTGGAATTCGTACTCACATGTGTTTGTGACACATTTTTTAACATTTCTAAGATATTGCGGCATATTTTATCATTATTTTCACCCATGTTGAAGGTGTAGCTTGGATGATCTAAATGATGGAACATTTCGACGTGTCAAAACGAATTAAAGCTGCAAATGTGCGTGGTAAATCTGGCTGTGTTGTTGTATCTCAGAAATTATTCAGAAGGAAATCTCAAGAGACATCCATCAGAGAGAACACAAAAAGTAATTACGTAAGTCAAGGGTTGTCATCGATAATGACACTCTGACGGTGAAGGTGAACAATATACTGGTTCGTTCCAAGGGGAGCTTCCATTGTAAAGCAAGCATAATTATTAAGGATGTGTTTCTGAACAGACACAATATTCCATATTTGCATTTCTCTTTAATATATTAAAAAAAATTATTTTCGCACATGCGAACTCACATGGAGACAACGGCGAACTACTCCTTCCTGCCTTCAACTGACCCTCAGTTTATCAGTTTGCTGAAGAACTACTCAGTGTGAAGCCAAAATATTCTAATTAATCAAATCATTGATTAATGACAGTACTACAAAAATAAACCCCAGCATCTCGTAGACAAAGTAAGGAAGAACGAAAATCATTTGAGACCCCAACGTTACATGACGATAACTTCTTGACGCTATATGTAAATACGAGCAAGTTACCAAGGGCTTTGACACCGGGGATACCTTTGATCCCCAGAATGTATTATGCACGAGTAAATGGCGGAAATGAGTGGCATATTGCGTGATGGGTCTCTGAATACTGACAGAGTCTAGGCAGACGGTGAAAACGATATGGCATTGCCTCATTTGCTTAATATAATGGAATGCAATATAATGATATCTGATTGTACGCCCTTCCAATCTATGAGTTAATCAATCACGATTATTGAAAAAGATTTGTAAAGCTCAGGCATCGTAACGTTAGTGAAATACCACGGAGAAAACTGACTTAGCAACATCCTTGAAGATTATTATTATTATTATAATTATTATTATTATTATTGTTATTATTATTATTAGTAGTAGTATCTTCATTATAATTATTATTATTTATATTAGTAGTAGTATCTTCATTACAATTATATTATTATTATTAATATTAGTAGTAGTAGTAGTATCTTTATTATAATTATTATTATTTTAAGTGTGATTCTAATTGTTATAAGTAATTATTATTGGTCCATAAAATGGACTACACTGGTCCAACTCAACTGAAAAACAGTGTTGTAGCCTTATAATGGTTGAAATTGGTGGAAAAGGCTGATCCCCATTCGTGGGGGCAGCGAAGAAATCTGATATGACAGTCTGGTATGAGTATGCCTGGTCATGTCTGGATCCGAGACGGCTACAAGATAGATCCTTAATCTGAGACCCTGGCTGCCAAGTTTAATATGGACCAAAGAGTCGTAAAGGACTACCCTGTGGAGGTATGTCGGCTATTCCTATTGCTTGGATCGGCTCTGAATTGCTATTACAAAGTTTTCACCAATTATAAATGAGCTGTCTCTTAAAATGACTGAAATTTAGCCAGTAAGATCCCTGAATAATGTAAATAATTTTCTTAGACAAGACTGAAATATAATGAAAAGAAACGATTATAAATGAATAATGATATATGAATCAATATAAATATACTTCGTATGAAGACGATTATCCTTTTTATTGACATGATATACTCTGATAAATGAGACACTTGTGCAATATTTGGGTATCTTTACTTTGGAATCGTTTCTCTACACAGTGGCTTCTTCTGTGCAGAAAAAGATGGAATAAGAGGAGTTTGAGGTAATCAGTCCCTCAGCCTGGAGTCGATGTGTTCAATCCATCAATCTTGACACAAGTGCAGCATATTCACGGAGATGGGGCTTATACACTCATGATAGATGAGGTGGAGCAGTGGAAGGCAGAGTCACCAGCCAACAAAGGTAATAGTGGAAGTAGGTCGTGTCTATATATTAGACAAGGGACTGATTACCTCAAACACCTCCTCTTATTCCCCATTTTTCTGCATTGGACTGAAGAAGCCACTGTGTGGCGAAACATTTCCAGAATAAAGATACCCAAATGTTGCAAATGTGTCCCATTTATCAATATGTCTATTTTGTAACCCATTTATTCACATCCTGTCAGACACAGCAACAGCTTGGGATCTTGACGAAGGGATTTCTTAAGAATTTGTCTAATCTATAGACACGACCTACTTCCACTAGTCCCTTTGTTCTCTGGTGACTCCGCCTACCACTGCTCCACCTCATCTGTCATCAGTATATAGGCTCCATCTCCGCGAATATCCTGCACTTTTGTTAATATTGATGGACTGAATACAACGACTCTAGGTTGAGGAACTGATTGCCTCATTGCCTCTCCTCACTCGCTGTTTAACAGAGATGTAATAGACGTGCTGTTGCACTTCCTTAAGGGAGAGGGTTGAGACTGACATGGTTAATTCATCTGAAAACTTCCCAGATATGGAGGACACTAGATATCAGTGGATCACAGTGGTATACTTCGAGGGGTCGGGGGCAAAAAAAAAAAAAGATCAGGCAGATGAGCATTTTAATTTGGTATGATCACTATTGTACATCCAGGTTCATCTTCCACTATAGTGTCCGCTGAGTGAGTGAAAGGGGTAAACAGATTACGAAGTCTCACAACGAATGATGTACGTAGAATACATGAATTACAAATACTTTAGTGCTTGCGCGGTGAGGTATAATACTTAAGGCAATGATGATTACCTTAGAGCAGGTATGATACTTGAGGCAGTAATTAATACCTTAGTGCTGGTTGGGCGAGGTATGATACATGGGGCAGTAATTAATACCTTAGTGCTGGTTGGGCGAGGTACGATACATGAGGCAGTAATTAATACCTTCTTGCTGGCTGAGCAAGGTATGATACTTCAGGCAGTAATTAATACCTTGTTGCTGGCTGGGCGAGGTATGCTACTTGGGACAGTAATTAATATCTTGGTGCTGGATGAGCAAGGTATGATACTTCAGGCAGTAATTAATACCTTGTGGCTGGCTGGGCGAGGTATGATACATGGGGCAGTAATTAATATCTTGATGCTGGCTGGGCGAGGTATGACACTTGGGGCAGTATTTAATACCTTGGTGCTCGCTGGGCGAGGTATGATACTTGGGGCAGTAATTAATACCTTGGTGCTGTCTGGGCGAGGTATGATACTTGGGGCAGTAATTAATACCTTGGTGCTGTCTGGGCGAGGTATGATACTTGGGGCAGTAATTAATACCTTGGTGCTGGCTGGGCGAAGTATGATAGTGGTTAATATCACTTAGAGCGCAAAGGCTTTGAAGAGGAAGAGATGACATAGAACCTGGATCCTGAGTCTGTTAGAAGCTGTAGAGATGAAGGAGATGGAGGACAGTCGGAGGATAGTGGATAGCGGAGGAAAGAAAGTGTTAATAAAGGAATGAAGAAACAGCCAGAGATTACTTGTTGAGTGATGGAGAGGAGAAAGGAATGTGTCGGAAGGTGTTTAATAAAGGAGTGTTGGCAAGGGATTTTGAGAAACAAGGATTATTATTATTATTATTGTTATTATAATTATGTTTATTATTTTATTATTATTATTATTATCGTTATTATTATTATTAAGGCTACAGTTGGAGAATGTTGAGGAGAATAAAGAAGTATGTTGGAAAGAAGGATGGTTAAGAATATTATTATGCCCATGGGAAGAGTAGTAAACCCGAGAAAGTCATGCAGCAGTATGCTTAGAAACGTTGAAAAATGTAGAACAAGAAGTTGCAGTGCTGCAGAGTAGCGAGGATAATTTATGGAAGGTGTTGAAAAGAAGAAAAGAAAATGCCGAATGTGTTGGATAGGAAGAAGAAGTGTTGGGAAATGTTTGAAGTAGGAACGAGTGTGAGTGGGCGATGTAGAGAGTAAAGGAGTGTTTGAAGAGTGGTAGAGAGTAGCATTTAGCTTGTTTGAGGAAGTTTGGGAACCAAAAGAAAATTTTAGAATTTAGAATATGGAGTAACGTGTTAGGGAATGTGGGAGCAGAGGGAAATTCCTAAAGAGGAAAATCTGAAGTATCAATTTATAGTAGAATATCAACAGAGAGAGAAACACACGATGGCTGGAACCCCCAAGGGAGGAAGGAGAGGAAACACGGAGAGCAAAGCTAATTGAGTCAACAATGAGCAATTTCCTGCTCTAGTATGTTATGGAGCCCACGAGAGGGAAGGCAGATGATGTCCCAGCCTAACTAATTCTTATAACGAGTTTAGAGATGACAAACCCTGTGTAGTTAGCATTATATAGCTCTGTGAGAGGCTGATGGAAATCTGAGTGGAAAGGGAAGAACGGGAAGACTGCACATTCCCAGACTGGCAGAAGTCTTTCGAGACCATATGCTCCACAAGTGTATCCTCCACAAATATGAAATACAAGAAGGGTAATAATGATATAATGTCCGTTAAGTAAGGAGTGCCTATAAAGCCAGAGGCAGACTCATAGTGAGAGAACATCATGACTACTTCTCGTTCACACAATGTGTTATATCTTGTGACGAACAAATCTCCTTATCTCTTGATAAAAGCCACTGAGTGGACGAAACATAGTCAATAAAGCATTGCATTATATGTCATTTGTGTCTCTTTTTCGGCCTTTTATGCCATTTTTATCGCCAGAACATCATATTTTTTACAAATGTAAAAGCCGCTTACGCAAAAGATAAATTTTAGTGTCGTCACTTTCTTGATGTATGTAAATGATTTATTAGAGGGGAGAGCAATTCCTAATTATCAGTGTTTCCAGATGATGTCAAACCCATGAAAAGATTATAAACAGACGATTGGTGTATAAAGACATTTAATTCTAATGTATGTTAAGTATTTAAAATATGAAATGGAAAAAGAAGACAGGAAACGGCATAGTATCCAAAAAGTAAACATAGAAAAATCAACTTAGTAGCAGACACCACACCTAACATATCTCCCAAGGTGCGAGTATTTCAGATGCCATCATCTGACACTAACGACTGACAAATTTAAGGCTTTATATTACGATATTATTCAATGACTCATCCAAGGCGCAACACAACACATGCTATATATCAGGCTATGTACAAGACGCTCAGTGGTGACCACAGAAGAGACTTGAACGAGTGGGCACTGATGGAAATTCATTCCCAGCTCGGACAAAGAGCCAATAAAGAACCGTTTTATAATCTGAAAAGTAGAATAAGCCAATAAGATATGTTGACGATCTTGAAACCACACACGAGTTTAAAAGTAGACAGTCAAGAGTTAAGTTGCGTCAGTGGAGCTAATATTAAAGGACTGTCCTTGGAATTTGAGCTTGACTCAAACTAACTCAGCTATGAAGTATAAACACACACACACAAATAACATATTCACACAGTTGGGTTTTATTTCACAGAAACTGAAAGGGATTGAGCAATATTTAGTTCAAATTTTAGCTCAAAACCCCAGCATTAGCAGAAAAACACATGTTTTTAAATGTGAACTGAAACATTTGTTGGGCAGTGTTATTAGTAATTTTCAGACATGTGGAAAATTAATCTATTTTATATATGACTTTGAAAACAAGGAAAAATTCATTGAAATAACAAGAACACAGAAAGTTCCAAAGTTATCCAACATATAGACAACTTCAGTGATGCAGAAAAAATAGAAAGAAAAAGTCACACATCAAAAGATGACACGAATGCCATGCAGAGAAGTGAATTGTTGAGAAAAGAAAGAGATGAGGATATGATGTTGTGTTAGAACACAACATTAATAGAAGGGATTTGAAAATGATAAAGGCATTGAAAAAAAAGAGAGATTTTAGGAACTTTATTCAGTAAACAAAAATATATACGGAAAATTTTTAACACTGTAAAAGAAGTAAGAAAAGTAACTTCTATCTCAAAATAACAGAGGCTTCAATGAAGGTTATTAACTGACGTTTAAAAAGAAAACTAGAAAAAAAGACTAAGATATAATTATTTTGTTAGAATGAAAGCCGATCGTCTGCTCTTAAATCATATTATGGCTGCAGTACAATAGCATTAATAAATACACCAATAGTAAAACTTTAATGGGAGCCCTTATCCTCGGAGAAAATAATAAAAATCTCTTAAGGATAAAAATATGTTTTTCTTTGAATCTGTTTGAGGATCTTGTTCTCGGTCCACGTCAGAGAATTTTTTATAGTGTTGTTTTATTTATTAGTACATTTTTGTTTAGGATTTTACAGACTCGTACAAATACAAAATGTGTAGTCACTAAAGTTAAGTTGTCGATTTCTTAAAGTTCCTCAGAGATGACTGGATCGAAAGATGCAGGAATTTAACTTCTGGATCGCCACACTGAAGTGATTTAGAAATTCATACCATTTGGTATTAACAGAGTATTAAAAAAATAGACAACTATATTTTGATAAAATAGTTGACAGAGGAAATTTTTGCAATGGAAATGTGGAAATGAGTAAAACGGAATCAGATCCCCATTCTAAATTTATAATAGTAATGCTGATTATCATGGAACAATTTTCTTGAAAATAATTGTCAGGAAAATATTTTGTCGTAATAGTTTAAAAAGTATATTGTCAACGTACACATCCTAGCAGCCTATCATAACAAACGGTATTAACTTTATAAACATGGTAAGGCTGAGTGTTATTATGGGTGTCTTTGAAAGGTCTCATGTGCATCAGTAATATAATAATAATTGTTGATATATAATTAATTAGAAATACTAGAGCGAGAGATAATTGTAAAAAACCTTCAGAAGAGTTGTGTATCCTAGCGTAACAAAGTGACCCTCCCATTTTATGAAAGAGAGACAAGCGAGTAAACGCACACACATATACACATACACACATACATGCACACATACACAAACACTCGCACACACACACACACACACATACACACACACACACGTGTGTGTATCACACGTGATGAGGTATCGCAGTGGGCACCTGTGACGAGCGGGGTCCCACAAGGATCAGTCCTAGGACTTGTTTTTTGGTATATGTGCATGACATGATGGAAGAGGTAGACTCAGAAGTGTCCCTGTTCGCAGATGATGTGAAGTTAATGAGGAGAATTAAATCAGATGAGGATCAGGCAGGACTACAAAGAGACCTGGACAGGGTGGACACGTGGCTTCTCGAGTTTAACCCCGCTAAATGCAAAATCATGAAGATCGGGGAAGGGCAAAGAAGACCGCAGACAGAGTATAGGCTAGGTGGCCAAAGACTGCTAACCTCACTCAAGGAGAAAGATCTTGGGGTGAGTATAACACCGAGCACGTCTCCGGAAGCACACATCAACCAGATAACTGGTGCAGCATATGGGCGCCTGACGAACCTGAGAATAGCGTTCCGATACCTTAGTAAGGAATCGTTCAAGACACTGTACACTGTGTACGTCAGTCCCATACTGGAGTATGCAGCACCATTTTGGAACCCACACCTGGTCAAGCACGTCAAGAAATTAGAGAAAGCGCAAAGCTTTGCAACAAGGCTAGTTCCAGAGCCAAGGGAAATGTCCTACGAAGAAAGGTTAAGGGAAATCAGCCTGACAACACTAGAGGACAGGAGGGTTAGTGGAGACATGATTACGACATACAAAATACTGCGTGGAATAGATAAGGTGGACAGAGACAGGATGTTCCAGAGAGGGGACACAGAAACAAGGGGTCACAATTAGAAGTTGAAGACTCAGATGAGTCAAATGGATGTTAGGAAGTATTTTTTCAGTCATTGAGTTTTCAGGAAGTGGAATAGTCTAGCAAGTGATGTAGTGGAGGCAGGAATCATACATAGCTTTAAGATGAGGTATGATAAATCTCATGGAGCAGGGAGAAAGAGGACCTAGTAGGAATCAGTGAAGAGGCGGGGCCAGGAGCTGAGTCTCGACCCCTGCAACCACAATTAGGTGAGTACACACACACACACACACACACACACACACACACACACACACACACACACACACACACAAACACACATATACACACGCATACATACACACACACATATACATATACACACACACATACACATATATACACACACATACACATACACACACACATACACACATACACATACACACACACTTAGTGGAGGCAGGAACCATACATATTTTTAGGACGAAGTTTGTTAAACTCATGGAGCAGGGAGAGAGAGGGCCTAGTAGCGATCAGTGAAGAGGCGAGGCCAGGATCTATGACTCGATCCCTGCAACCACAAATAAGTGAGTACACACACACACACACACACACACACACACACACACACACACACACACACACACACACTGTGTACGTTAGGCCCATATTGGAGTATGCAGCACCAGTTTGGAACCCACACCTAGCCAAGCATGTGAAGAAGCTCGAGAAAGTGCAAAGGTTTGCAACAAGACTAGTCCCGGAGCTAAGGGGTATGTCCTACGAGGGGAGGTTAAGGGAAATCGACCTGACGACACTGGAGGACAGGAGAGATAGGGGAGACATGATAACAACATATAAGATACTGAGAGGAATTGACAAAGTGGACAGAGACAGAATGTTCCAGAGATGGGACACAACAACAAGGGGACACAGATGGAAGTTGAAGACTCAGATGAATCACAGAGATGTTAGGAAGTATTTCTTCAGTCACAGAGTTGTCGGGAAGTGGAATAGTTTAGGAAGCGATGTAGTGGAGGCAGGCTCTATACATAGCTTTAAGCAGAGGTATGATAAAGCTCATGGCGCAGGGAGAGTGACCCAGTAGCGGCCAGTGAAGAGGCGGGGCCAGGAGCTTTGACTCGACCCCTGCAACCACAACTAGGTGAGTACACACACACACTCACACATATATACGGGCGACTAGCAAACCTAAGAATAGCATTCCAGTATCTCAGGATTCTGTACACCGTGTACGTCAGGCCCATATTGGAGTATGGAGCGCCAGTTTGGAACCCACACCTGGCCAAGCAAATCAGGAAATTAGAGAAAGTGCAAAGGTTTGCAGCGAGAATAGTCCCGGAGTTAAGGGGCATTTCCTACAAGTAGAGGTTAAGGGAACTCAACCTGATGACACTAGAATGTTTCAGAGATGGGACACAGGAACAAGGGACCATAGCTGGAAGTTGAAAAACCAGATGAGTCATAGGGATGTTAGGAAGTATTTCTTTAGCCTTAGAGTTGTCAGGAAGTAGAATAATCTGGAGAGTGAAGTAGTAAAGGCAGAATCCATACATATCTTTATGATAAGGTATGACAAGCTCTAGGAGCTGGAAGAGAGTGACCTAGTATATCGACCAAAGAGGCGGGGTCAGGAGCTATGACTTGACACCTGCAACCACATATTAGTGCATATAGGTGAGTACACACACACACACACACACACACACACACACACACACACACACACGGACGAGGACCAGGCAGAACTACAAAGGGATCTGGACAGGCTGCAAGCCAGGTCCAGCAATTGGCTCCTGGAGTTCAACCCCACCAAGTGCAAAGTCATGAAGATTGGGGAAGGGCAAAGAAGACCGCAGATGGAGTACAGTCTAGGGGGCCAGAGACAACAAACCTCAATCAAGGAAAAGGATCTTGGGGTGAGTATAACACCAGGCACATCTCCTGAGGCGCACATCAACCAAATAACTGCTGCAGCATATGGGCGCCTAGCAAACCTAAGAACAGCATTCCGACATCTTAATAAAGAATCGTTCAGGACCCTGTACACTGTGTACGTTAGGCCCATACTGGATTATGCAGCACCAGTTTGGAACCCACACTTAGCCAAGCACGTAAAGAAGCTAGAGAAAGTGCAAAAGTTTGCAACAAGACTAGTCCCGGAGCTAAGGGGTATGTCCTACGAGGAGAGGTTAAGGGAAATCGACCAGACGACACTGGAGGACAGAAGAGATAGGGGGACATGATAACGACATATAAGATACTGAGAGGAATTGACAAGGTGGACAAAGACAGAATGTTCCAGAGATCGGACACAGCAACAAGGGGACACAGTTGGAAGTTGAGGACTCAGATGAATCACAGGGATGTTAGGAAGTATTTCTTCAGTCACAGAGTGGTCGGGAAGTGGAATAGTTTGGGAAGCGATGTAGTGGAGGCAGGTTCCCTACATAGCTTTAAGAAGAGGTATGCTAAAGCTCATGGCGCAGGGAGAGTGACCCAGTAGCGGCCAGTGAAGAGGCGTGGCCAGGAGCTATGAATCGACCCCTGCAACCACAACTAGGTGAATACAACTAGGTGAGTACACACGCACACACACACACACACAACACACACACACACACACAACCACACACAACACACACACAACACACACACACACAACACACACACACACAACCACACACAACACACACAACACACAACACACACACACACACACACAACACACACACAACACACACACACACAACATACACACACAACCACACACAACCACACACAACACACACACAACACACACACACACACAACCACACACAACACACACACAACACACACACACACACACACACAACCACACACAACCACACACAACACACACACAACACACACACACACACACAACACACACACACACAACACACACACACAACCACACACACACACACAACACACACACAACACACACACAACACACACACAACACACACACACAACACACAACACACACACAACACACACACACAACACACACACACAACACACACACACAACACACACACACACAACACACACACACAACCCACACACACACATACAACACACACACAACTCACACACACAACACACAAACGGCAACCAGCTTTAATTTCCCACTTAGAGACATAATCACCCATGTTAATGTTTGCGAGCAGTACACTATAATAGAGCAGGATAACACGAAATGACACAAGCACATGATACATTCATCGCAAAAACGCTCCTAAGTGTCTCATACTACAGGCCTCAAGCTGAAAATTATGATTATTCCTCCCAGCAGTTTACCTCAGTGAGGAGAGCAGGGGGAGAAGATTCTTGAAAAGAGGAAGATATGATCGTAGGAAGAGGAAAATGGGGTAAGATAGAGATAAACAAAAACTAGGAGAATATGAGAGGGAGAGGGGGAAAAGAAAAAGGCCGCCATTCAAGGGAGAACGTATATCATTGTCATAAAGTACCGTCACGTATGTAAATAAGGAACAATGTGCAATTTATGGCATTTTATTGAGAATACGTTTCATCCAGGAGGGAAGAAACGTATACATTAAAGTCCCTTTAAACTAGAAATCCCGTGATGTATCAGAATATTCCTAAACCTTACCACCGCTCACTTGACGAACAAACTTACATACGGAATATTATGAAGAAAAATTGTTTTGTATTTGCGCTAAAAATTACATTGATTTTTACTCCACAACATTAAAAATTTAATTCAGAGTTTATAAAAGCTTCTGGTTTACTATTGCCTAAACATCGTTTTAAAATTATTATATTCAAGAACAAAAAACACATTATTACTACTACTATTACTACTACTACTACTACTACTACCATTGTTATTAATATATATTTATAGGAAAGCACTAAACCGCAGAGGTCATGCCATGCCAGGGGAAATGGGAGGTAATTGGGTTTGAATCGAGGAATTACAAGGTAGGTCTAGTTCCTTAGGCTGGATTTCCCCAGCTACAAGGCATATTTCTGTAAGAGCTGTAAGGGTCATACAATACCTTGGCAATAGGAGGTAAGCAAGTTTGATCCAATGAAAGGAAAGAACAATAGTTACTAAGCTCAAAACCCTATTTCAACTTTCAATCCACTTCTATCTCTTGAAGTCTCAGTTCAAACTAACACTGTATACAGTAAACAAGCCGGCTTCTCAGCTAATCCAATAGCTGGGTTAGCTTGTCGAGCTCATCATATACAAGTCTGTTTCCTAGCTTTACGTCGTCAACATTCTTTGAGCATCTAAAGGTTGAAACTTTTTCTAAATAATTAATGTAAACTATACAAAGGATGGGGCCAAGTATTGAGCCTCGCAGCACACTCGCCCTGGCACTCACACTTCACTCAGATACCTCACTATTTACCATTACTCACTCTTTCGTCTCGCTAAGTTTCTAATTGTTATTCCATTACCATACAATTTCATGTTAATTAATAGCTACTTATGTAGTATTTTGAATCAAACCAGATTACCAGCCTTATAGATTCTTTGCTTCTCAGTGCACATAATATGTGTGGATAAAACACTTAATTGTAGTATTCATCTGACTTTCTATATCCCAGAAAACTCTCGCAAATGGACTTCTATCTTGTGACCTGAAGTGCGTAGCGATCTTTCTATCTTTTGTAAATACAAGCCCATTAAACAAGTTATAGCTACAGTTGTTGCATATGCAATTAAAGAAGTGATATTTTAGATCCAATTGGTGTATGTGTAATTTATTGAATATTAAGGTATCTTGCAGAGACGATGTGATCCCGTCCTGAATAATGGAGTCATTACTCTCAATTATCACAGATTTTAGACTAATTGACCGATAATTCAATGCAAATTTGCTGTTTCCGTTCCTTAATATCAGAGTAACCTTTGCTATAGTCCAGAAATTTTGTACTTTTCCTTTCTTTAATAACTTGATAATACAGGAGATTATTTTGCAGTTTTGTTCTCTTTATTTATTGGCAGTTTAAGTTAAAGAGAACAGTTTATATATAATTTCTCTAATTGTTTTAAATGTTAAGAGTCCTGTAGTTCCAATATAACTACAGGATAAGTATTATGGTTGCCGTATATACTGGTATCACTATATACTGTGAGGAATGACTTGATAGTTGTTATATAACGAAGCCGTTAATTATTATCTCACTCTTCTTTTTTTTCATGCTTTGTATGCGTTTATAATTATTATTTTATTCAATGCACTTCTCTGCTCATGTTAGTCTTAAATATATTTATGTTTTATCTCACATTTCCTCTGTAAACTTGTCTAGCTCGCCTAATCCTCCGGCTTTACTGTCAATTTAATTATCTTGTTGGTACTCTCATACGAACACTTACTTCTACTAATTATTCAGCTAGTCAGGTTGGTTTTATTTTTATACTATCTATTATTTGCATTGTATATTTTCTCTCTTAATATAGAATGTTTATTCTTAATTTTATAAGATATATAACAAGGTATTATATCTGACACCTTAATTAAATTTATCAGTTTAGTTTTCAAATAAAATTACTATCTACTGTACTCATTCTTTAACTAATATACATGTCAATTGTCGTTGAAGACATCTTACTGCAAACATGTCTTTGGTAAAATAAATAATCATAGTAAATTCTAGATTTAAATCCCCATAAATATAAAGATTAAAAATGCGTGAAGGCGCAAGGACACCAGCATACCACAGTAGACAACAATAACTCAAATGATCAAGCAACGCAAAAAGACTAAAAGTTAACATCACATAAACCCGTTTGTAGAAGTATACAATTAGAGTATATCGTCAGCGGCATATGCCAAATTAAGAATATACAATATATTTATGATCATTTCTAGAACATTCCTCTATTCAAATGAATTTGAAGAGAAAATTACGGTCCAGAGGTTCGCCTGAAGACCGGTCCCGAAAGCAAGGAACAAAAATTACAGTAATAGTCTGCATGACCTAGAACTGAATTAAAAGAACCAAGGAAGCAACACAGTCTCAGGTACAAACATGGCAGTACGACCGAATAGAACAAGAACGAGGGAACTCAGATACTGTATGCAAAAATGACTAGTAGAAATGTTTGGAGAGGATCAGATTACGGTGAAATTTAAGTGAAACAAACATAATACAAGGAAGAGCTGAAACTAAAAACCCACATTCTCACCTTGGTATTACACTCAACGTTCAAGTTAAAACCCAAATACAATTACTCCAGTTATTCAGAACTTGCCGCCACTCGAGCGTTTGCCTGTTTAAGTTGTTGGCCACATCAATTTTCGTCTCACTTTATCTTCTCTCCTTAAAATAAAAATCAATTTACTCTTCTCAGCTTACGAAGTAAGTTTCAGATTCCCGCCTCATAACAGTGAAGCATTAAGGCAGAAAGAGGAATATAAGTGGTGTCGGGCCTCCTCATGGGAGAGTAAAAGACATAGCAAGTAGGTGATAATACACCCAAATGGGGCAGCGGACTCTTATCTTGGATTCGCTAGTGTTCAGACAAGCGAAACTTCACTTAAACTCTAACACGCGATCATAATGACTAAGATAACCTCGCAAAATACTGTAGTTTAGCTTATATAAAGATTCTTTGTAGTGGCGCTAAATATAAGTGAGTAGAGAAGTCAAGATGATAATTAAAGAGAAAGAGAGAGAGAAATGTTCCCCTTCATCATTTTAGCCTGATATAATATGTTGGTAGCCAGAGAATGAATTCTTTCTCAGATGAATGTCTTAAATGATCACGAGAGCTAGGCGATTCCCCACACACGCAGTCTCTCGGACCACCTATCACGTGGAGTCTCAGCCAATGAGAGGCAAAGAGATTCCTACCTATCACCTAGGGTCATAACTACGCATATCCTTGGATTCCTCTGTTGAACTTGAGGTCTCTGTTATACATAGAAGATAAAACATCTGTCAGTCACTAGAGTTCTTCTATACATGTCAGGAAATCACTGAGTCTAAGCTCTAAAGCACCTGATATGATGCCAGCAGATGTGTCACCTGTGCATGGCCAGGTATTTGCATGACATTAATGCCTCTGGTGCTGGGATTTTACACGTGTCTTACACCTCTTTTCTCAATGTTTTCTCTTTCGCATCACACTGCAAATATGCGAACGTTTATACTCAGTAATTCAAAAGAGAACATTTACCTACAGACCTCATAGGTTAAAACGCAAACTAGCCATCTAATTGTAGTTAAAAGTTCAATTAAAAGTCTTGTTTGTACGGAATATTCTAAGAAATTGTGCAGGCAAACAGTATATTATTGGGTATCTTTATTGTAGACGTTTCGCCATCCAGTGGCTTTATCAATACAGATTCTAGGACATAACTTGGAGACAGTACAACTATATACAATATTATTGTTCTGCTGTCTACTTAGGCAAGTCGAAGAGAGGTTTCCAAGAACTATATGTAACTTACATTTGTTTACTGTTGTTAAGGTCACCTGCTCTTTATATAGTTTGCTTGTTTTCCATGGTTAAGGTCACCTAATATTTAAAGAGGCCTGCTTGTTGAGCATTTTTAAAGTCACCTTATGTTTAAATAGCATTCATATTTCCTAGTGTTAAAATCACCTATTATTTACAGTTTGCATGTCTGTAATCGCTCATATAACTCATCAGTCTCCTACTGTTAAGGTCACTCACTATTTTACTTCATCGCAGATTAGAATATCTTTCAACCATGCAGAGTAAAGGATGCTTTTTTTTTAGTGATTTTTTTTCGCTTTCGCTTTATAATCGGAGGAATAAGTAAATGAAATTTAAATGAATGGCAACTCCCAGGTGCCGTAGTATATATCGAATATCCCGTAGATATGAGAATTTACTATGGAGCCAATTTAAAGAACTGGCCCTGATGAACATTGGCGCTCCCGCCCACATTGTCGGGGGTCATTTGCAATCATTCACTCGGGAACCATCAATACGTCTCGTGAATTTCAAATTTGAAAGAGAAGCTCAAAATATCTGACGTGAGGGAGAAATGGCTATTATCAAATCTTATAAACTTAATCCCTTCAAAGAGAAAGGCCAATTTACTAACGAAAGGTATTAATACAACAGTTCTTTGCATGTGCTTCCGGGTCAGTTGCAAATCAATATTGCCTTGCGATTTCCTTGTGTATTATCTAGTCTGCAACGTTTCTCGCGCTGTATGACCCTCACGGGCTCATGCTTTCATAAAACATAAAATATTAGTAATAATAAAAATAAAGAATATTGTAGAAAAAAGAAAACAGTAACAATGATCAAACAGATATCATAACTCCATATGTAGATACCCGAATATAGTGAAGAGAAATAATGAATAATGACTGCAGCGATGGATTAAAAAGAATACATGAACGAATGAAATGTGTAGTCATAATGAAACACGCTGGTGAATCCCTGAAATATTTGATGTTGAAAATGGATTCAAATAAATTCCAGGCTGCCTGGTCCGTGCTTCGTTGCATCGAGACTCTTCAAAACTCAGCTAAATCCCTACAACAGATAAGACTCGAGAGCATTTAATCATTAGTAACTTAGTAGAGATTACGTACATATTTTGAATCGCGAACGTTAGCCCGTAACTCTTCAATTTTCTAATTTATTTTTAATTATTCCGAATACAAAACTGGAAGAATCCGCAACTATAATATCCCAGAAATAATGGAATACATATTTTCAACGCGCTCTCCCATAGTCTCTCTCTCTCTCTCTCTCTCTCTCTCTCTCTCTCTCTCTCTCTTCTTTTACACAAGTGTTTTACAGTTTAGTTGAGAGTTCCTACTTTTATTTACAAGATAAGAGCTGTTACCTACCTCAGTTCATTTGGAAGCCTCTTAATTCTTATGAGACTTAAAAGTGGTGATGTAGAAATACGGTATAGGATGAAGTTGGAGCCATTTGTGGGCCAGCGATTTCATTTCGTCATCTGATTATATTTCATTGATTTCATGTTATGTATTATGAACATGTTTCACACTCGATATTCTCTCTCTCTCTCTCTCTCTCTCTCTCTCTCTCTCTCTCTCTCTCTCTCTCTCTCTCTCTCTCTCTCTCTCTCTCTTTCTCTCTCTTCGATATGATGCGTTTTGGATGTAAATGGCGTCAAAAATTAATACAAAATGTTACTCAGAGAATTTTCCACTATAAGAGAAAAAAGAAACTTGAAGTAAACATCAGCAACGACCTCAGAAGTAGCACACAACGTCTGTGTGCGAGCAGGAAATTGCACAAAATGCTAGGTTTCATAGCTTCAAATTCCGAGTATAAAACGCCAGAAACAATATTGACTCTATGAGGCACTTGGTATAACGCACCTTTAATATGATGTTCAGTTTTGGTGGTCTGAATTACACTGAAGACGAGGATTAAGGACAGACTCAAATAAGTTTGTCTCTCGTAAGAAACGGAACCTACGGAATCTCATTCAAAACTCTAAGATTTTTAAATGGTTTTATCGCACTCAAACATGCTGAAATAATTGAAGGAGAAAGTGAGTCAATTACTCGTAACACTGGAATAAAAATCCGAGGCAAAAAGAACCAACACAAACGGTGGTAATTTTTTTCTTTGTAGCAACAGAATTATGTCTCAGTGGAATAAACTGCCGCTAAAGGTGTAAGCTTGAAGAAATTTAAAATCCAGCTGGGCAACATTCTGCAAAGAAAGAGTAAACTGTGGTCGCTGGATTAATAATTTAGTTTAGCAACTACATCAGGATGATCACTTGACAATGAGACACCAAAGCCATAATAACAGTAGTGGTAGAAGTAGAGGAAGCAGTAGTGGGCGTGGTAGTCATATCAGTGGTAACCGGTGACCCTGTGTTTCCTCAGAAGCTGTTCAGGCACATGCAGCACATCATATGAAAGAGCAGCTATTGTCATCTATAAGTAGAACCTGGGGTACACACAGCTCTGTAGGCGGCAGTGGAATAACTTAAGGTTTTCCTCACCTCACCATTTCACGACGGCAGTAGTCGGAGGTGGAGGGTGGGGAGGGAGCCTTCTGCTTTACTTGTTTACCTCAGTCACCTATATAATGGAAGATAGTCCTAAATGAAGGTAGAGGAAGAGGGTCCTGTCTTTCCCTTGTACTCCTATGTACAGTAAGTAATCCTTTCTCTCTCTCTCTCTCTCTCTCTCTCTCTCTCTCTCTCTCTGGAAAGGTTCAGAATGATTTTTGCGAAATTATTGCATACACAAATTTTCGCTTGTCTTATTCGGCAAGAAGAGCGTTGCTATTTAATATTATATAATATTATTCCACAATGTTCTTCCACGAAAAAATGTGTAAAAAAGAAAATGAGAAAAAACAGCTATGTGATTTATGATATGATTGTATTATGGCTCAAAAACATCTCTCTCCCTCATCCATCACAGCTGGTGGCCCAGAACTCGATTAATTCACACCAAAATATGAACATTGTTCAGATAGTGAAAAAAAAAAGATGAAGCGAGACATTTTTAGGGATTTCCCGTAAACGTATGGGATTAAGCCATATTAACAAGTTTGGAATTAGGTCTTATTTTATATCTGCTTGTTATTCTATTATTATGTCTTTTTTTTTATTCCTTCATCTCTTTCTCACCTTTTGCCTGTTTTCGTCTCTGCCTTACTGCGTCTTTTCCTGGTTTTATCTAACTTTTTTCTGTCAACTTGGCTGCTTGTTTGTGTGCTTTCTGTTTGTCTACCTCTTTTTCTTTGTCTCCTCTCTTCTATTTGCTTGTTCTTCTCTCTCTTGTTACTGTCTGTATATTTCTGGCTCTCGCCTCTTTGTTTCTCTTGGAATATTTTTCTCTGCCTCTCTCTCTATGTTATTCACATGATTCTTTGTAAGTAAATAATGATAGTGGTTATACTTATTGTTTATCTATTCCGAATAGACGAAATTTTGGGAATGAAAAATACTGACCACTTAAGTGTACTTCCTTAGAATTAACCTTATTTTTACATTCCAGTATTAAATTTAGCTGCAAGTAGATATTTCTTTATTGCATTCACAGAAACAATTAGGGATACCTTAATAAATTCATATTGAGAGGTTGATACGCACACACACACACACACACACACACACACACACACACACACACACACAACACAAACCTCCTAGAGTTCTATGATAAAGTAACAGAGGTAAGGCAAGAGAGAGAAGGGTGGGTTGATTCCATGTTCCTGGACTGCAGGAAGGCCTTCGACACAGTTCCTCACATGAGATTAGTAAAGAAGTTGGAAGAACAAGCATGTATAACAGGAAGGGCACTGGAATGGATCAGGGAATACCTCACAGGGAGGCAACAACGGGTCATGGTGCGTGATGATGTATCACAGTGGGCACCTGTGACGAGCGGCGTACCGCAGGGGTCAGTCCTAGGACCAGTGTTATTCTTGGTATATGTAAACGACATGACGGATGGGATAGACTCAGAAGTGTCTCTGTTCGCAGATGATGTGAAATTAATGAGGAGAATCACATCGGAAGAGGACCAAGCAGGACTTCAAACAGACCTGGACAAGCTTGACATCTGGTCTAGCACCTGGCTTCTCGAATTCAATCCCACCAAATGCAAAGTCATGAAGATCGGAGAAGGACAAAGAAGACCGCTGACAGAGTACAGGCTAGGTGGACAAGGGCTACAAACCTCGGCAAAGGAGAAAGACCTTGGGGTGAGTATAACGCCAAGTACGTCTCCGGAGGCACACATCAACCAGATAACTGAGGCAGCATATGGGCGACTGGCAAACCTAAGATTAGCGTTCCGTTACCTTAACAAGGAATCGTTCAAGACACTGTACACCGTGTACGTCAGGCCCATACTAGAATATGCAGCACCAGTCTGGAACACACACCTGGTCAAGCACGTAAAGAAACTAGAGAAAGTGCAAAGGTTTGCGACAAGGCTAGTTCCACAACTCAGGGGTCTGTCCTATGAAAAAAGGTTGAGGGAAATAGGACTAACAACACTGGAGGAAAGAAGGGTCAGAGGAGATATGATAACGACATACAAAATCCTGCGGGGAATCGACAAGGTAGACAGGGACAGGATGTTCCAGAGAGGGAACACAGAAACAAGGAGACACAACTGGAAGCTGAAGACTCAGATGAGTCAAAGGGATGTTAGGAAGCATTTCTTCAGCCACAGAGTAGTCAGGAAGTGGAATAGTCTAGAGAAAGATATAGTGGAGGCAGGAACCATACATAGTTTTAAGACGAGGTATGATAAAGCTCATGGAGCAGGGAGAGCAGAGACCCAGTAGCGGACAGCGAAGAGGCGGGGCCAGGAGCTGAGTCTCGACCCCTGCAACCACAATTAGGTGAGTACAATTACTTGAGTACACACACACACACACACTACAAAAAATATAAAAAAACAATTTTCACGGTTTTCCCAAAATATTTGCGATATAAAAGGTATAGAAATACATACGCTGTATATTTTTATTATTCATTTTATCTCAAAAGGTTTTTCATCTGCGATTGAAATGAATACTGTTTTACAATTACATTGATATATTTTAATATACTTAAATTTTTAGTGACTTAAAGCTGTTCACTTAACTATTCTTTTTTTTCTTCCTGGTACGAACTGATTGTCTTTTATTCATCCATGGGACCAGTGAAGGCTTAATCGTAGATGGAATGACACCAATATTCATTAATTTACTGTTTAACATTTCATTTCAAGCTCCATCTCTTTCAAAGGTATACTACCTTCTATTTTTCCAAAGATGCGACACACATCAGTCAGATGACATGTAAATACATATTTACGCCCAAGTGAACAAAAGAAACAGGTGTAAAGATAATTGCACATGATCCCGGGATTGAACTCTGGTCCTTAGGTTCTGAGCTCAATCTTCACATGTATAAAATCACACAGATACACTACTTCAAAGGGTAACTTAGCAGTCTGAGGTCAGGCTCGAGAAAGTTTCAAAGTGATTTAACGAGTGAGGTCATGTGAGACAGACATCCTGAAGGTGATGGGGATCGGAAAGGCATTTTACCAGGTCCACTAGAAACGTTTTTATTATATAAATCATGTACAATATCAGTGATGAAACCTGTCAGAGTGTACTCTCCCATGTTTTCTTCAAAAGTATCAGATAGTTAAATGGAAGTTGGTTCTAGGATCCTGTGTTTGGTTTTGCTCTCTAATATAACGGTTGGGCTGCTCTATAGACCATGACGTGTGAGTGTTGATTTCAGTGAACAATGCACGCTTTGATGATACAGTGCATCCTGTAAGCAAATTTGTGTTCCTGCATATCACTCTGAAGGCAACGCCTTGTCTCACTAATGTAAACTACTACATTCCCCACACGGGATGCTGTAACCCCTACCGCGCTGGTATTCTTGGTATTCATGTGACAGCAATGTCCATATTAGCTTTACGGAAGATAGGTGTTACAGTGAGGAGGTAGCCTGTGCTGTAGGCAAGACAAGACGGTGATCAATATTATCTCTTTTTCTGGGAGTGGTGTAGATGAGCAAGACTTTCCATTCCAAGGAGTGGTTGATGTTTATTGGTAACTTAAGGCTGATGAAAACGTTCTCGATATATTTCTGTTTCTCCCCAAGGTATTTTTCATTACAAACAATGAGGGCAGGAAGGAAAAAATCTAAGATGACTCCGCATATTAGTTTGGGATCGTGATAGGGGAAATAAAGTATCCATTCATCTTTGTTGGTGAATTCTCTTTAACGACTGAACACCGACGACCATCCATGCACGCTCACACCGACAACGAACCACTGAACACCGACGACCATCCATGCACGCTCACACCGACAATTGAAAGCCCACACCCGTTCATGAATGCCTAATGCGCTCCCGCAACGAACCACTGAGCGCCTACGCCCATTAATGCACGCACGCATACATCGCCCACACCCGTCTATGCAAACGCACACCGATCCATGCTCGCCCACACCTGTTCAAGCACGTCTACAATACCACCTTGTCCAATTTTGCTAGGATCATAATTATTATTATTACATTATTATTATTTTATTTATTTTTTTCAGAATTAGAATAAAAAGAGAGAGCCCAAAAACAATTTTTCTAAGAATAACGTATAAATATAAACTTTCTGAAAGCATATGTCGGCCATATGAAGTCGACTGGGATGATGTTTTCGAAGCAATCTGTATCTATATTTTTATAGTGAATGTTGGTTAATACAGCGCTGAGGGAAGAATCCATCGCCAGACAATATGACTGTCTGCAGATGTCATCATCGAAGAAGTTGAACTAGTACATATAAATCGATGAGATCCTTTTCCTAATCAAGACTTTATGGATCTCATCGAGATACGATCACGATGGGTCCATCTTAAGAAGTTGCTTCTCTCCCGATGTGTGTGTGTACTTACCTATGTGTTGTTGCAGGGGTCGAATCACAACTCCTGGCCCCTCCTCTTCGTTAGTCGTTCCTATGGCACTCTCCACTCCAAGAGCCTTATCATACCTCTTCTTAAAGCTATGTATTAATCCTGCCTCCACTACTTCACTTTCCAGATTGTTCCACTTCCTTACAACTCTAAGGCTGAAGAAATACTTCCAAACATCCCTATGACTCATCGCATGTGTGTGTGTGTGTGTGTGTGTGTGTGTGTGTGTGTGTGTGTGTGTGTGTGTGTGTGTGTGTGTGTGTGGTGTTTGCTGGCTCGCATATACGCTAATAACATTGATTACAAATTCACTGAGAATAGAATTCTCGGCTCTCGCTCTCGTTATTCGTCAATCACGCCATTCAGTGACAATTGTGTGTCGTAATTGAAGTTAGTATCCCCGTCGGTATGTTACTTCGTCTTCACTCTCCTGGGAGGCTTTTGTACTCAATGGTCAACGTGCTTTTTTGTGAACCAGTAAGTTTTTAGCCTTCTTTTATAATGAGTTCAATAAAAATCAATCACAGAAATTAACTATATATATATATATATATATATATATATATATATATATATATATATATATATATATATATATAGGAGGTACCACCTCTAGAACTTAATTGGGGACCCTCATCCTCAGAGAAGACAATAAACGTACCTCAGGGAAAACTCGAGGTTCTCCCCGGAACTGTTTGAATATTTTCTTCTCCTACCACCCCTATATATGATATATGAATGCTTTATATATATAATATATATATATATATATATATATATATATATATATATATATATATATATATATATATATATATATATATAAATCTCATCTTGTATCTCTTCAATTTTGCATAATTATTATAATATATATATATATATATATATATATATATATATATATATATATATATATATATATATATATATATATATATATATATATATATATATTATTATTTATATTAATTATGCAAAAATTGCGAACGAGCGATACAAGATAGAAAACATCCAATTCAACTTCCCCCGTGGTTGTTGCATAATATAGTATAATATAATAAGATATTGATAAGAAAGCAGGTATAATCGGACCTTGGATACCTGATATAGGTAAAGAAAATTCGATAAATAGCAAGAGGCTAAGCCAGAATATATGACTCGACCCCTACACGCAAAACTTGAGTACATCCTTTGTAGTATATTTTTCATCTTTCACTGCAGTTCAGAACTGATGAATGAAACCTCCATAAAATGTAATATATTTTGTCCTCCTAACTCTCGTCAATGAATTGGTGGGATAAATGTGCACAATATCTCCCCAAAAAACAGAGACAGGGAAAAAAAGAAAAAAAGTCAGCTGGGCGAATGGGGGCAAAGTGCAAATACTGGAGAACAGGAAACGTAAAAGAGGAAGTCATTTTTAGAGGCACCGTCATTAGTGGTAATTGGACATTTTAAAGAGCATTCCTCCGATGGGATTATCAGATGTTCATTCGCGATGTGTCTATTGTCTGGTCTTAAATTATTTCATTGTTTGTCTTTTTATTCGTGAGATTTTAGTATCAACAATAATTGCTTAATTATTTATATCTCTTGCAAGTGAAGTGGCACGTGAATACCAACAAGTTGGAATAATATGAGACATTTTCCTGCAGTATGGAAAAATTATATAACTTTTCGCATGATTTACCAGGTTTTTCAAGGCAGTGACTTGTTAATGCTTGTAAATCAAACTTAATGTTGTCATATATAATGTTTACATGCTCCATTACTGTCGTGTATATATATCATATTATAGCACATTACCTTCTAGATATCCCTCGCATATAATTCTTCTAATATCAGTTGGTAAATTTATCAAATGTGACATCATATAAATGTATGCTATTTAAAATGTTCTTTTACACTATAATTGTTGATCGATGTTAAAAGCGTTGTTTTAAAATATATATGTTTTGGTTTATTCATAAATGTTGTTAACTCTCATGTCTAAATAAACTCACGCTGGGAGCCGATGTTATTTTTCACGCTGTTAATTGCTGTCAGTCATCCCCATTTAAATTGTAGGTTAATCCGTCATCAGCCCCGCGTTAATTCCCTGGTTAGAGCTCTTTCTCGCAATTGATTGTTTCAATTCTCGTTTATAACCTTTGTTAGCTACCATTATTTTTCTTAATTTATTTCCCAGCTGGCCAGAAGGCTATTTGCAATTTATTTGTTGTTAGTTCTCAGTACATTCAGAGTTCAATCAATAGCCATTCCGTTCTTCTAAGCAATTTCTTTAAGTACTGGAATTCCAGGTAGTGATAATAATAGTTACGAAGTCGACAGTATCTTGGGAACAATTAGGCAACAAACTGTTCGATGTATCTTCCGTTGGCAACTCTTAGCATTTTTAGAAACCACTGATACTCTTCCTTCCTAGTTCATTAGGTACTCCCTGTGTGTGTGTTATGAATGTGTCAAGAGAGAAATATAGTCCCGTACATCATATTTAGGAGAGTTAATGTCACCGTAATTGGCCATCAGCATTGATAGGCCAGTCAGCATTCCAAAGCTCTCTCTCGCTCTGTTTTCTTTTCTTTTTTCCTTCTCTCTATTGTTCTCTTATGTTCTTTCCTTCTCTCTTGTTCCGCTCCTTTATCTCACTGTTTCGATATATTTTTATCATTATCTTCATTTTCTGTCTCTCCTATATGTCGCATTTTCACTTTCTCATTTTTCCAGGCTAGTATTTTACCTAAGTTCATTTCAAAGTCTCCCTTTACGATCATTATTTTCAGATACTTTATTGGCGTTAACTTTATTGAATCAAAATCAAGATACATATTGGCAATAAAACAGTCGGCGCCAGTTGGGGACCGGAACCTGTATTTAAAAACAATTGCTTTGATTCTATACTATATCTACAATGAAAACTTGATCCATGCACTGGTCACTATATTACAGCCAGAGTGAAACTACTGTTGACTGCTCGTCTCGTAGTTTAATAGCTGTCCCTTCTAGGTATCCCTGAAATTGAGCCAAGTGCATGAACATGAAGCCGTTGACTTTGCACACACCAGTAGAGCAAGCGGCGGCATCTCGGTGTTGAGGGTTCTGCTGAAGTAACAGTTCACAAGAGACAGGGATTCGAACAGCAGACCGAAGATTGAACCTCTATTATTCCTTGCGTTGAGTGACACAAACAGGTAGCAGTGACACAAACAGGTAGCAGTGACACAAACAGGTAGCAGTGACACAAACAGGTAGCAGTGACACAAACAGGTAGCAGTGACACAAACAGGTAGCAGTGACACAAACAGGTAGCAGTGACACAAACAGGTAGCAGTGACACAAACAGGTAGCAGTGACACTAACAGGTAGCAGTGACACTAACAGGTAGCAGTGACACAAACAGGTAGCAGTGACACAAACAGGTAGCAGTGACTACCGCTCTTACGCTTTAAAAAAAAAAAAAGCTTCATCTTTCGTATTTTCCAGGAAACAATTGTAAGCCGTCATCTGTTGCCTCTGGTGTATATAGCTGCTTGATTGTGACTGACAGGTCTGAGGGAAGTAGTCATTTATTTTTTTTAATAACATGTTAAAGTGACTTTAGTCATTTGCATTGACATAGGACTCGTGGAAGAGATGAAGTAATTTGTTGTAAGAGATCTTCCCGGTTATTGAACCAAGAACTCACAGACCCTTCCTCCCATCCACCCTTTTACCCTGCCTCTGTTTCTCTCTTTCCCTCTGTTACAAAATGACACGATATATATTAATAATAGATATCTCCAGTGAACACTAGAAAGGATAGCCCTTCTAGCATCCAGCCTGTTACTGGGCTTTTGCAACAAAGTCAGTATCCTGGTTCAGTTATCCGACATATTATATAGCTGAAGAGGATTGCAACTGATAGGGTACTAACCAAACAGATATATTTAAAAGGTTTATTATCAAAGTGAGAAAATCTAGGGTAGCAAAGTAAATCAAATATAAAGATATTAATTAAGATCAATTAGGAGGTTAATTAGGAGGGTAGCTCCTACACTGCTCTCATATACAATAAGTCTGTGCTGAGGGCACATATATATAAATGACTCAGAAGTACCATCAGGTACAATGTCAGTAATTACAATAATATATACAAATAATAATAAATGTGTGTATGAGTGTGCTCCCGGTAACTATAAGACTCGACTCAACCAGTGTACGACATAACATCTCATAAGCTAGCTGTAATAAACTGACAATCTGAACAGCTTGATTGTCCAGTAAAATGACCACTTCGCAGAACAGCAATATAACAGGCAACAGCAACACAGCATCAGGAACAAGGAGATACAAAATCGACCCTAACTGGGGACCATCAGTAGATCCTCCAAAACAGTCACAAATCTCCCTTTCTACTGAAACTAGGTTCAGCATAAACAATCCCAAAATGTGGCGGTGCACAGATGCCTTATCGAAGTAGGTCTAGAGCTATAGCTTGAGACCTGAGTAGTATCAAAGTGTCAAGGTGACACACAACCCAGAACAACGTCGAATAATCACTGTCTAGTCTATTCTCTGCGAACAGAGTTACACAGAGTTCTGAGAAGTATGCTTCGCCTCACCAACGAGTGCATACTCTACCCAACAGAGTCTAACGTCGAGAAAACAAGTAGAAATAGAGTGAGGTGTTGACTCGACGAGGGTCAGCAGGCCAGAGAGAGAGAGGAAAGAGGAACAACCAGCCAGCTCAGGTGTGTTCAGAGACTGACTCCTCCCAGCAACTAGACGCCGGCAGCATAACAGTAGTTTGCCAACACCAAGGCAGTTACTACACACTCTCAAGCACAACAATATTACATCCTACCTAATAAATAGAGCTAAGTTAAATAAGAGTCTAATAATAATATAAAGCAAAATATTAACGATTTAGCTATTACCGATAATATTAGCAATATAAAATTATAGAAAATGGTAAAATACATTATATACATTGAGGCCCAGTTCAGGGGGCGCAATACCCTCCTTTGTCTGTCTCTCTCTCTACATCCCTACTATTAATATTACTGCTATACTTACTATAATTACTATTACTATTACGATACCTACTATTTCTACTACTACTACAATTACTACTGCTACTACTACTACTATTTCAACTACTATTACTACTACTATTGCTGCTCCTACTACTGCTGTTGCTGCTGCCGCTACCGCTGTTGATGCTTAATACAGCCGTTTCCGCTACTGCTGCTGCTGTTACTGCAGTTTCTACATCTACACATATTGTCTATCTCTTCCACTCCCATTGGCATCCTCTTCCTCTCCATCCGCACCTCTTTGAATACACAAATAAGAATAGAGAGCAAGTGTGCATGAGGTAACAAGATAAGACCAAACATATAAGAAGCCAAGAACAAAGTAAACAGGAGAAAAAAAAACACGCACACATACACTAACACATTCAAACATACATGCGCACACACATAAACGTACACATGCACACACATGAAGAGGAGGGGCCAGGAGCTATGAATCGACCCCTGCAACCACAACTAGGTGAGTACATACAACTACGTTATTTACCGCTTGTGTTCAATTGGGGACAAACCCAACACACTCAACTGTTCCCCTCCTCTTCCTTGCATCCTTGCAACTCTCACCTAACCCCACACATCATTCACGGGTACCCTATCTCCCTCCCATCACCCACCATCCACCCCCACCCTTTCCTCACCATCTTCCCCTCATTCCTCCCCTTCTCGACACTATTAACTCGATTAATTCCAGAGCTGAAGGTTGTGTGCTGTAAGGAACTAAAGCGATAACTGTGTACTCATTTGTAAAAGTTGTGTAAAAGATAACTAGAAATTCCTCGTAACTCATTTGGAGAAGTAATTGCAAAGTAAGAGACTCAGTCCTAAAACCCAGTTTGACAAACACTATGCATTTGTTGGATTATCTAGAATAGATAAAATGATTAGCCTAATTGTAGCCAATTAAGTTCTGACATTTAGTTTATGGACTACTCAGAGCGACCAGTTACCCATGTAATACTAAGTAGTAGTAGTAGTAGTAATAATAATAATAATAATAATAATAATAATAATAATAATAATAATAATAATAATAATAATAATAATAATAATAATAATAATAATAATAATAATATAATAATATTAATAATAATAATAATAATATAATTATAATAATAGTAATAATAATAATAATGGGAGGTGTAGTTATAGTAGTAGAAATACCAGTAGCAGTAGTGGTGGTGGTGGAAGAAATTTGAGGACTGTAAAGTAATATTAGATATCCAAAGTAATGTTCGAAATTCAAGGATATTTAAAATTCCAAAGTGTACTTTACCATTTCCTACAAAAAAATCTAAGCACACTTTTTTTCAAATCATTACAGTTTTTTCTCTCACATGTTCATGCAGGCAGTGTGACCAGGAGGGCCGGAAGGAGGGCCAGAAAGCCAGAGGCAGGGCCAGAGGTAGAGGAGGTCAAGGAGAGTCTTCACTCTCTATTCCTCTTGTGCTCACTCACCCTGTTGCTGGCTTTAAGCTCTTTTTTTTCTCTTACTTTCTCTCTCGCTCTCTCTCTCAATTTCTCTGTCTCATCCTTTTTTTCTGCTTTCCATAATTTATTCGACATTTCATTTCCCCTCTCAGCCACAGCAATTAAGTTAATTTATTGACCTACTTTTTTAAAAGCTCTCACAGAGCATTTTTGTATGTATATATATATATATATATATATATATATATATATATATATATATATATATATATATATATATATATATATATATATATATATATATATATATATATATATATATATATATATATATATATATATATATATATATATATATATATATATATATATATATATGTAGTATATGTGTGTGTGTGTGTGTGTGTGTGTGTGTGTGTGTGTGTGTGTGTGTGTGTGAATAAAATCCCATATTGAGGATGTGATAAGTTGTAGGAAGTGTCAGGGATGTAATGACACATTAGCATGAACCCTCGTACACCTTCCGTCCTGACAACTGGACGATGCTTGCGTTCAACACAGGAACTCTCGCAACCATTAATAATAGTAATTAAGTTATTAGAGATCATAAAAAATATAAATGGAAATAGCTTGAAATCACCGTCTTTTCAACAAATGCTCCGCTCATCTCCCACTGCCAACATTCAGTTTCTCGTGTTTGTAGAAAAACTTTGAAAATTCAGGTATCATCTGATATATCCTTCACATCACTGTGTGAAAACTGAACAGTCATCTGTCTTTCCTTCAGTCGTAGCGTGTCCCTCAATTCCTCCATCCGTCCGCCCGTTTTCCTCCGTAACTCCATCGGTCCGTTTGTGTCTCTGTCTTTGTCACAGTAGCTAGTAAGAACAAAGATCCTGGGATCGTGTTTAACAAATATTTTTCTAATGTTAGAGAGCAACTGCAGGTTAGTTTTACCACCCTGAAGCTATTGATGATTTTTTTCGTTTTTACTCTAAAGTTGTGTTTGTCTGCTGGTGGACTTTTTTCGTGGGTAGCGGGAGGAAGGAAGGAGGGATGAGCGAGGAGGGGAAGAGAAGAACGAAATTTTAGAGAGAATGGGAAAGGAGTAAGAGGATAAGAAAGGGAGAATGGTTTTGAAAAGAACAGAGAGATTGCAAACTCGAGAAAGACCTATAGTCTGATTAGGCAAAAGATGATAAATGAAGTAAGAGCATGATGGTGAAAGCAGTGATAGGAAAAATGATGATGGAAGTAGCATATGCGTGTGTGGATGTACGTACTTGTAGCGACAGGAGTACAAGCATGCTCATGGTGTTGCATCTTTACTCTTATAATAATTTAAACTTTCCAATAGGCACCTACTAACTAAAATAAAAATATTCAGATATTTCTTTAGGCTCCATATTTTTATGCATTTGCAACTGTGGCTCCTTCTTATCACTGTTGAAGGTGTACTCACCTAATTGTACTCACCTAATTGTGGTTGCAGGGGTCGAGACTCAGCTCCTGGCCCCGCCTCTTCGCTGTCTGCTACTGGGTCTCTGCTCTCCCTGCTCCATGAGCTTTATCATACCTTGTCTTAAAACTATGTATGGTTCCTGCCTCCACTATATCATTCTCTAGTCCATTCCACTTCCTGACTACTCTGTGGCTGAAGAAATGTTTCCTGACATCCCTTTGACTCATCTGAGTCTTCAGCTTCCAGTTGTGTCCCCTTGTTTCTGTGTTCCCTCTCTGAAACAACCTGTCACTATCTACCTTGTCAATTCCCCGCAGTATTTTGTATGTCGTTATCATGTCTCCTCTGACCCTTCTTTCCTCCAGTGTTGTTAGTCCTATTTCCCTCAGCCTTTCTTCATAAGACAGACCCCGGAGTTGTGGAACTAACCTTGTCGCAAACCTTGCACTTTCTCTAGTTTCTTGACGTGCTTGACCAGGTGTGGGTTCCAGACTGGTGCTGCATACTCTAGTATGGGCCTGACGTATACGGTATACAGTGTCTTGAACGATTCCTTGTTAAGGTAACGGAACGCTAATCTTAAGTTTGCCAGTCGCCCATATGCTGCCGCGGTTATCTGGTTGATGTGTGCTTCCGGAGACGTGCTTGGTGTTATACTCACCCCAAGGTCTTTCTCCTTTGTTGAGGTTTGTAGCCTTTGTCCACCTAGCCTGTACTCTGTCAGCGGTCTTCTTTGCCCTTCTCCGATCTTCATGACTTTGCATTTGGTGGGGTTAAATTCGAGAAGCCAGTTGCTAGACCAGATGTCAAGCTTGTCCAGGTCACTTTGAAGTCCTGCTTGGTCTTCATCCGATGTGATTCTCCTCATTAATTTCACATCATCTGCGAAAAGAGACACTTCTGAGTCTATCCCATCCGTCATGTCATTCACATATAGCAAGAATAGCACTGGTCCTAGGACTGACCCCTGCGGTACACCGCTCGTCACAGGCGCCCACTGTGATACCTCATCACGCACCATGACCCGTTGTTGCCTCCCTGTGAGGTATTCCCTGATCCATTCCAGTGCCCTTCCTGTTATACACGCTTGGTCTTCCATCTTTTTTACTAATCTCATGTGAGGAACTGTGTCAAAGGCCTTCCTGCAGTCCAAGAAAATGCAGTCAACCCACCCTTCTCTCTCTTGCCTTACCTCTGTTACTTTATCATAGAACTCCAGGAGGTTTGTTACACAGGATTTGCCTTCCCTGAAACCGTGCTGTCTGGCGTTGATTAACCTGTGTGTGTGTGTGTGTGTGTATGTGTGTGTGTGTGTGTGTGTGTGTGTGTGTGTGTGTTTGTGTGTGTGTGTGTGTGTGTGTGTGTGTGTGTGTGTTTGTGTGTGTGTGTGTGTGTGTGTGTGTGTGTGTGTGTGTGTGTGTGTGTGTGTGATTGGGGAACTGAACCCTTAACTTTATATATAAAGTCAGGTTTTCCGAACTCATTTCACCTCTTCATCAATCTTATCCATCAAGTCTGCATCTTCCTCAGCAAATCTTCGTTGTACCAGTGACTTAAGATCTTACTTGTAAAGATTTTCCACCTGGCTCATGCAATCATATCCAAAACTTTTTTGAAGATATTTTAGCATTTTTATATGGTGCTTAGAGAAGGGCTCCACACACTAGCTTCGTTGTGTACTACGTCCTGAAGATGGTTCATTAAGCATATGCTCCTATTTCTGTTCTTTTCATGTGTCCCATGGGAAGTAGGTTCGCTGCGATGTCTTCACTCCATCCCTTATTTCACCTTCATCCAACTTCATCACTTTACAATTGTCAGGTTAAATTTCATCAACCATTCTTTTGGATATTTACTGTTCTCTGTCCAAACCTTTTTTGCGGTATTTTTAAATCTGTCTTCTGTCAATCTTCTTAGATTTGTATTATCCGAGAGCATTCATATATATGGATTAAACTCTCCCGGCAAACAACTTACGTACAAAGAAAATATTAGAAGATATAATACGGAGACTCATGACCATTCTGCTCATGATTTATTTTTACCACCATCACTTTGTCTGTTTTCCTGTTCATATGTCTGGGCTAAATAATCAGTGCATGCCATAATTATTACTGTTTGATTTTACCTTACATATGCATTTGGACCTTCTGGAATACAATTAAATTAAATATGTACTTCTCATTTTCAGGTAAGTGTGTAACAGAAACTTTATTGAATGAAGAAGAGAACTTCTAGAATGCTTATAATGGCGGATTAATACATAACAAGGGTAATGCGTTATACACAGAAATTAATAAAAATAAAATTAATAAAAAATATATTGATAAGGATAATATAATATCAAATATATCACAATTCAAAACTTTCAGAACAGTGTCATCACTAAGTGAGAGCACGAGCATTAAGCCTCTGTGAACATAAACACGCCAGCCTAGCTTAGTCTCATCTTCCGGTGCACTCGAATACAGAGTCTTCCCGCAATAATAGTTCGTTCAAGAAACTAGTATTATATCACAGCTGTTACCGAATTCTCTAAATTAGTTAAACAGTTCGTACCCAGCAGTTCTCTGCTCTTATCCCTGATCAGTAGCCTCCAATGACACTTGCAGGGGTAATAACAATTTAGCAGCGAGACAAGAACAAGTGTCCGTCCCACTCACAGATTACACTGCACTACCACACTCTCGGAAGTTTAATAAATAGTTGAAAATTTACCAAAATATTACGTCACCTTAGTTTCTGCTCCCCAGGGAACATAAGTAAGCTCTGTTAGGCCTCCAGTGTATATCTTAGGTTGTGTCCTCCAGGAAACATATGTAGGCTCTGAGGCCACCAGATTATGAATTAGGTACAAGTGCGATTAGATACATATGTCTAATTTAGTAACTTGTCGACATTATGCACCATTGTTGTAATGATCCAATAGCGTCTGCCTTAGTTCCTGCTTTCTCGGAACTTATGTAGGCTCTGAGGACACAAGGAGTAGTTCTTATTCAGAGTGTTCTCCTTTAACACCCTAAAGAGAAAATATTCATTTTCCTTCGGTTTTACAAAACATTTTTGGCAAGACGGTACAGCCTGAGGGTCACAGCACCCAAGACTAGGGCAAAGTGAAGGGAATGTTTTGTTTCTGTGTGTAGGCGTGATTGCTTTGTTGTTTGGTAATAAATGATCTAAAATTTGTGTAGCTTTTTTTATATAGATGGTAGTATTGGAAATAATAAAATCCCGGTATTATTGAACCTGTATTTACATTGTACACAGACAAATCTTCGAGCCACTATAACCTGGACAGTAATGTTTTGGTCAAGGCAACACAAATGCTGGTGACACATAACAGAAAATATATTGTATTTTACTCACCAATATCTTTTTATCTTTACTTCTTTTATACTCTTTCATTTTGAGTTCTAATCCTCTATTCTCTTTACTCTCTATTCCTTTCTTCTCTTTACTTTACGCGTCCTTTCAGTCTCTTCCATCATCCTCTGCACCTTTACTTTTAAATCTCCTAATAGCACTAATTCATCTGCTGACAGTAACTGTGACATATCTTAATTTATAACGATTTTTTTTATCTTTGAGGACCACATCTTTTCTCGAGGACTAGTTAACTATTTTTCAGGTCTAAAGCCTATCATCTGCACTTATGTCATTCAGGCTTCAAGTCACTTAACATAAATATCAACAATATTTTGTTCCCCAAAGAAGAATTATACTCTTAATGCATTTTGCACTGAGAGGAATGCACTCCTCGATATACAAATACTGATAAAGCTTAGCAATGACTAAGAAGAAAGGCCCAGTACTAAATCTCAGAGGAGGCCTTGTAAAACCGAACACAAGTGAGGCAACTTCATGACAATAAAGTAAGAGGTTCTGGGACAACTAAGATAATTGTACAATATAAACTATTGAGTCAGAAAAGACATGACAATTGATACTGAAGAGAGAAGTTGAAGCAGCACCACCAGCACAGTTACAAGTATTCATCAGTACCCTCATTAGCAGCACAATCATCAACAGCACCACCACCACTACCAACACAAGTAGTAGCACCAATACCATCATCACCACCACCACCACCACCACCACCACCACCACCACCAGCAACCTCTCGTGCAATAATTCTTGACTAAGGATGACGGTGAATCAGCACAAGGAGTGAGCGAGACGGTGGTCGTGCAGTGAGAACAAAGACTTGTAACACCAGCACACACTTCACTCGATTCCACTGTAGTTGTCTGTAGCCTCAGGAAGGAACATTAGAATCGAGGATACTGCGTGTGGGGGAGGAGTTACAGATTATTCACAGGTAAACTATATATCAAGAGGAGAACGAGGAAGTAAAAGAGTAAATGGAGCATGAAAGAAAATCCCAAGGAGAAGAAACAGCATCCTGGAGAGAAGATTTAAGGTAATGGAGAGAGAGAGAGAGAGAGAGAGAGAGAGAGAGTATGGAAAAGTAAAAAAGTAGAGTACATTAAAGTCTGTATAAACGTATCTGCCGAAAATAATAAAGCAGAACGCTCTCCACCCTACAAATCATATTGCCAAGGGCGGCATGAGACAGGTAATTATTATTATTATTATAGAGCCTGTGGAATGGGATTCAATTAGATTGGCTCCCATATACTGTAGGTATATATTGTCCATACATAAAAACATAAGTATTAGGAGCAGCTCTAAGCTGTTTTGCATTACTGATTAGCTGAGATCAGCTCACTGTGTATGTATTATCTATGTCTGGACCATATTTACTCATATGGGATCCAATCTGAATAAATCCCATTCCACATGTGATGTATGATCCCTAAGGATTCGGCTCTAACCAAGGAGGATAATAATTACCTCCTGTTTCATGCCGGCAGTGGCCGTAGGGAGCGGAGGGTGGAGAGAGAACCTTTTCTACTATCCATTCCTCAAAATATAATATAATAGTTCTTACTCTAAAAACTAAAGTTTTTTTTTAAATTTAGTAATTTATACAGGAGAAGGGGTTACTAGCCCTTTGCTCCGACATTTTAGTCGCCTCTTATGGCACGCATGGCTTACAGAGGAAGAATTCTCAAAGAGCAAGAACTATTAACAAAAATAAAAGAAAACTCAGAGGGGTGTTTAAATATATGACCTAAAAAGAAAAAGTTTCGTTTTTTTTTACTATACCCTGCCTCGGTGGGATACAGCCGGTTTGTTGAAATAAGTATAAACATGTCGTGCCGAATAGGTAAAACTGGTCAATTAACAAGAACTCATTTAAAATTAAGTCCTTTCTAAAAATTTCTCTTATACTTTTAAAGATATATTTTTTTTCATTTATGTTAATGTAAAAATTAATAATATTGTACCAAAAGAACCTTAGAAAACTTACCTAACCTTATTATAACAAGCGTTATTTAATTTAGCCTAATCCAAATAAATATGTTTTAGATGAGTTTACAATAATTTATTAATAAACAAATATAATGAAATATATTTTTTTCGTTACGTTCAGAATGATTTTTGCGAAATTATTGCATAATCAAATTTTCGCTTGCATTATTTAGCAAGAAGAGTGTTACTGAAAAAAAACATCACGAGACCATTTATTTCAGATTTCGGTTTATTATTATTAATTCTTCTTATTAATATTATTATTATTGCAATTAAAATAATTGTTCTATTATTGTATAGTTTTAGTCATGTCTTTACTAAAATTCTCTTCATAACTATCATCAGTTTTGCTAACGACTATGAGATATAAAGAAAAAATTCGATACTGGGTGACTAATACATAACGAATCTCTCATTTATTCGCCTTTGTAAGCCCATCAACGTTAAAATTTAACGTGGCGCGCTGGGCCTTGATCCTATTCGTGTAACGCGCCTCGCAAAATTGCATTACCAACCTATATTGCGCAATAATGAGCAACACTGACGAGCCCAGTTTGTGAAGTACACGAGAGGTCGAGTTCTTGTCTGGGGCTCTGGCTCGTTTAGGGAGCGTGGGAAGGTGATAAGAATTAGTTATCTGTTAGTGGTTCTGGGGATTATCTACCCAAGGCCTCCTAGGATGGAAAGAAAATATTGAAGGATTAAGGACTATCAAGAAGTACATAGTAAAGTAATGTATATACTGAATATACTCTTATATCATAAATGTACTTAAATATACTCTTAAATGTGTGTATGCTAAAAATACTGACCTGTAGTTCAGTGCCACTTGATTTTTCCCGTGCAAATATATAGTGATTAAGATTTGTTTGGATTTTTGACCCAGGTTAGCCACCTAAGATAACCATAGAAATTTAGTACCACACGGGCTGTGGTTCGTACGTTGGACTACGTGCTGCCAGCAGTAACAGCCTGGTTGATCAGGCCCTGATCCACAGGGAGGCTTGGTTGTGGACCGGGTCGCGGGGGCGTTAATCCCCGGAATGCCTTCCAGGTAGACTCCAGGTATCATCAAGGACTGTCTGTCGTATTTCCATTGGTATCCTTTTAATTTTATTTCCCAGGATGCAACCCACAACAGTTAGCTACCACCAAGGTACCTACTTACTGCTAGGTAAACAGGGGCAGCAGTCGTAAGGAAACATGTCCAACGTTTCAGAAGTTATATAGTTCAAATAGTTCTTTGTATCCATGTTATCCGTTCTAAGGTGCTATCAAACCCCGAAACCAATTTAAGGTATAATATCCCCGCTCCAGGGTGTAGCCCACAACAGTTAGCTAACACTCATTTATTGCTGAGTAAGCAGGGGCAACAGATGTAAGGATACTTTTCTTTCGTCTCTACCCGTCCAGATTTGAACCCAGATCAACAGTATGCGCTACAACTCAGCTACTATTGCCATTCTCCATGGATTAAAATCAATGTAGATATGAAGTCAGAACCCATAGCTTTTATGTCCAGCCACTTCAATACTTTCCGAATTTTTCCCCGCTGAAGTGCACGTCTTTCAAAGCCTGCTCGTCTATCCTCTCCTTCTCTTATCTATTATCTCCACTGATACAAGTGTAGGTATTTTGAATCTTTCTTTAATTTCCTCGTATACCTCTCAGTCATCCTTAATGTATACCCCTCCCTCTTTCTTTAATCTTAAAACTTAGTTTTTCACGATTATCTTCCTTCTTATTTATGTTGTTGTATGTAGGTCTCAAATGATCGCCGAAATTCCCGTATTATGCCTGTGTAATCGTTTTCAACTATCCTGTTTGTTTTCTCGTACTCAGTAGCTCTCTTTGTCATGCATTGTCGTTATAGGCTGTGAGTGTGTCTTGTTTCCTATCCTCCTGTCTGTTATAAATCTTTCTGTGTCCTCTGGGCACATTCACGCAGGGCCTTCCATCATCTCGTGCCTTGTCTCGCCTTCAATTTTCTCTTCCATTCCACTCCGTTCAGGAAATCTATCATCCGTGTGTATATGTGTGTGTGTGTGTGTGTGTGTGTGTGTGTGTGTGTGTGTGGGCGTGCGTGCGTGCGTGCGTGCGTGCATTAATCTCGGGGTAAGTCTTTTTCTTTTTGTTGGCCATGAGTAAAGTGAGGCCGTGGAGAAGGAAGACATCTGGCTATGTTTGCCGAACGTGATGAGACAACACAAAATTTACATATAACTCGTAAAAATCGCGAAAGATTTATGTGATTGTCAACAGATTCTGAGAGCTCAGCTCTTGATCACTATATGAAGTTTTAGTTTGATAATCCATATAATTTGTAAAAAAAAAAAAAATGGTCACTCGCGGAGTGTTCTTCGAAGAATTAGAATAAATCATGAGTTGTCTTCCTGATTATAACTCTCTGTCATTTATTCAGACAAAGCATAATGTTATTTGCTATAAAGTTCTATTTATTCATTCTAAGCTTAATGTTGTTGTTTGACTTATTCTCTTTGACTAATTTTCATTGCGAGTAGTGCGAAAGGGAGACTGAAGCATGAAAATGGTTGCAGGTGGAGTGAATCTAGCGGACTCAACAGGAACATAAGTCGCATTTCGCCCTTCAACCACACAAAGCCAATTTCATATTCGATTGGTTCTCAGAACTTAGCGCCTTCGATCATCTGACGGAAGATTGAAGTTCTTTATTTAAATACGATCTTTTTTTTTGTTCTAATCATACTCTCACGCACGTGCAATTACTTACACACACACACACACACACACAAGGTGGGACACAGCAACAAGGGTTGAAGACTCAGATGAATCACAGGGATGTTAGGAAGTATTTCTTCAGTCACAGATTTGTCAGGAAGTGGAATAGTCTGGGAAGTGATATAGTGGAGGCAGGATCCATACATAGATTTAAGAAGAGGTATGATAAAGCTTATGGAGCGGGAAGAGTGACCTAGTAGCGGCCAGGGAAGAGTCTGGGCCAGGAGCTGTGGCTCGAACCTTGCAACCACACCTAGGTGAGGTGAGTACACACACACTGGTGGTGAAACAGTCTTCAATAAGGAAATTAGGACTGCCCTCATTTTTCCTTAAATCTTATCTGATTACCTGCCATTACCCGGGTGCTGTATATTCCTTAAGGACTTTCAATAATAATAATAATAATAATAAGATTAAGTGCATGAATAATAAAAAGATATCGTCGGCTTGAAATAGTTACTTATACAAAATAATTTATTGTATATGTTATGTAATGAAGGCATCGCTAATTAATATGTATTCACACAGAGATAAATTTAAACTATCGCAATTATGCATATAATTAGCTGTCTGATTATTACCGTTGGAAGTGTCTATAAATTTTCATTGATTCTCGTTAAGGCAACAGTAGGAATGTTAGTTTGTCAGGTTTAATGCTTATCGACTACACGTGGGTCATTAAGGCGCAAATCACCTACACGCTAATATTCAGAAATATTTTAATCCCTAAAACAGGAATTAAAGTGAACTCTCATTGTATATACGTACACTGAGATATATACATCCATATGTGCGTTCTCTACGAAATGGAAGGATAGCAGATATATGCACATATATAAAGATGATTAATTCCTTAATATATTCGCATATCAGCTTGTTCAATCTCGTACCTGAAGTGTGCAAATAAAAAATATCTATGAAAGTGAAAAAAAATAATTACTTTTTCCTTAATTAAAGGACGTTTTACACTGAAGTTAATCCATTGTAAAAAGTAATAAAAAGATAAAAAATATATCTCAGCATAAAGACAAACCTACGAGGCAGCTCTGGGTTTTGTCAAAATCAATATTTCTTGCTTGTCAACTCCGCTTTCATCTTCCTTTTCACACAGATTTCCCGGAATTCAGAAATAAGAAAATAATCAGGCTCATATTTTCTTCCTCGTTCTCTGATTTGAGCTTGATTTCTTTTCTTTTTTATATATATATATATTTTTGTCCTTTTCCTAATATATTTTCCAAACAAACTTGATCGAACTTATAATCCCTTGTGCTTCACTTTTTATTGCCCCCTTTTATTCCTCGCAGCCACGGTTGCTTTTTCTCGCTCACTCTTCATTTCAGTGTATTTGTCTACCTGGGTTTACCCCTTTTTTTATTACATCTACTTTATTTATTACATCTCTTTTCTGTATGATGTAGTCACCCTATGTTGCTCTTTTTGTATATCTCTCTCTATCTTTCTATGATATGTACATTCGTCCCTTCGTAGGAATGTTTACCTATCTCTTCTATTCTGTACATCTCTAAGTTTATCTCTGTTTACCTGGTCATCTCTTCACAATAGTTCATCACATTTCTGCAGCTCCATCCAGGAGGGTACCAGGTTCTTAATTCAAGGAATTAGAGCTGTTATAATCACTCTGGAATCTCACCTGATTACCTCCCATAATAATAATAATAATAATAATAATAATAATAATAATAATTAATAATAATTAATAATAATTATAATCCAAAAACCTCATTTCTTGTCCTTGATGGACATATAGGTCTAAAAGGCTAAAGCAAGTCTGCCCGTTCCTCTGACTATTTTCTGTCTTTTGTTTTCCTTATCTGTCATTCCACATATAACAGCTAACTGCTCAGATTACCTCGTGGTGTTGTGTTCGGAGTTCCGAACACAACACAAGATTCACAAGACTAGTGATGTTTTCGGATTTACGGGACAGGATTGGTGCTCGAAGTCACAGGGAGCTTCACCTACCAGAGGAACCTTATGACGACGTTTCGTTCCTTTGTGAAACAATGGCAGTCCCAGATGGACCGAAACGTCGCGAAAGGGTGCCTTTCCGAAGTATATATATATATATTTTTTTTGTGACTTTTTATTCTTCAGGGGTCACGGGGTGTTATTCACACAGGTGTAGAGGTTCGAACCCGTGATACAGCTGTGTCATTACCAGTGGACCCTTGTCACCTGGTCGCTCCCACGGCCACCCTGCCTGCCTCCTAACAAAAAAAAAAAAAAAAGATTGTCTTGCTTTTTCTTGGTAATTGTTTAATTTTTAGTCGGTGTAGCCAAGCGGAACGAATGTGTAATGAAAGAATAGTGGAGACATTGTTTGAGAGAGAGAGAGAGAGAGAGAGAGAGAGAGAGAGAGAGAGAGAGAGAGAGAGAGAGAGAGAGAGAGAGAGAGAGAGAGAGAGAGAGAGAGAGACAGAGACAGAGACAGAGACAGACAGACAGACAGACAGAGAGAAGAAAGGCAACCTCTCGTTACCAACAACAATCGCTTACCATTATTGCTATCATATATTTTTCTGTTGAGTGACAGTTAACTTCACAATAACGGGAAATGTGATGTTGATGATGTTTTTTGTTGTTGATGACAGTCATGGAAAAGGTGAGAATGACGTTAATAATGATAATATTGTTGTTGATGTTATTTTTGTTGTTGATAATGATATATGGTGAAGATTAATGATGCTTATTTGACAGTGATAATGTTGCTGATAATGATTGATATAGGTTGATGAGATAATAATAATGCTGTTAATTATAATGATGGATATGATAATGAAAGTGACGATAAGAAATACGATAATGATATTGCCGTTCATGGGTAACATTTCTATTTGCTTATGTACTCTTTTGTTTTTATGCTTTGTTGCTCTCTCGTTGTGTACCTTCCTTGTGTCTTAATGTTGTTCTTTTCTTCTTCCCCACTTAACTTTCTTCATTCTCTCTGTCTTCACCACCTCTCTCTCTCTACCTTTCTTCCTATCTTCAATCTCTGTTACTTAAATAAATAATCAGTGTTAAAAATTACTTAAAGGACAACCAAAACTTTTTTTGGATAAAAAGCATGGGGTTAAATAACCCTAAAACGAACTTTTAACAATTTTGAACAAATTTGATTAAAACTTACTTAAAATATACATAACACTCAGGTGTTGTGCATATTCTGACACATTTAATACTTAGTACTAACACTAGTAAACAGCCACGCTGTTTGAGGTTGTCGATTTTAAATGAAACAACTTTTCTATAAAAAAGTTTTCAGTTTCAGTTCAGACTCTCAGGTAAGGACCCACTAGGGGCGAGGGGGAAGTGGGGACAGACGAAGAAAGCCGGTGAGAGGAAGAGCTGAAGAAGAAGAGAAAGAGTCAGGACTAAACCCAACAGTCTAACTACTGGATAATCAGCTAAAAAAAACTATAAAAAAGTAGAAAACTTTTATGACTTATTTATTTTCTAGATATTCCGAAATGGCGGATTTGTCATCGTCTTGTGATGTGGCTTCACTAAATCATCATAAATCTCGTATACTTTTTCTCCTACTTAATTTTTCTCCAATTTTTATTATTTTATTATTAACACATCGGCCGATTCCCACCAAGGCAGGGTGGCCCGAAAAAGAAAAACTTTCATCATCATTCATTCCATCACTGTCTTGCCAGAGGGGTGTTTACACTACAATTATAAAACTGCAACATTAACACCCCTCCTTCAGAGTGCAGACACTGTACTTCCCATCTCCAGGACTCAAGTCCGGCCTGCCGGTTTCCCTGAATCCCTTCATAAATGTTACCTTGCTCACACTCCAACAGCACGTCAAGTATTAAAAACCATTTGTCTCCATTCACTCCTATCAAATACGCTCACACATGCTTGCTGGAAGTCCAAGCCCCTCGCACACAAAACCTCCTTTACCCCCTCCTTCCAGCCTTTCCTAGGCCGACCCCTACCACGCCTTCCCTCCACTACAGATGTATACACTCTCGAAGTCATTCTGTCTCGTTCCATTCTCTTTACATGTCCGAACCACCTCAACAACCCCTCCTCAGCTCTCTGGATAATAGTTAAAATAAAATGGATATCCTAGATCTGATTTTACGTCCTTTTTTTCTTCTCAGATTACCAGGCAAGTTTGTAAATAATAGCAACGCTTCTTCATCCCTTTCTTTTTCAGACAGATTACCACAGAGTGAGGAACACAAAATATGTCAAGTGGATTTTATCCATTTCCTGCCAAATAAACTTGTTTTTTTTTCCTTTGTCTTCTTTTGTCTCTTGCCTTACTTCAATACTATCTTATAACACTAATGGTGTGTTAATACTAGTTACAGTAAGAAAATATACGGGTGCTTAACTAGTTGCAGGTTACCCTATGACAAACACTCGCGTCAGGAGACACTTCCTAGTTGCTCTGTTTCCTGACATGTAAAACACCACCACGAAAACCACCACCACCACCCATGTACTAAACCCACTGTCAACCACAAACCATACACAATTTTTCCCCTCTCTGTCCCTATTCCCCTCACCCAACCCAAACAAACAAAGCTGCCTGTATACTTAATAGAAAATCACAACTTTTTCAATTACATCGGCTTTGAGGTACTGATAATAAAGGCTTAGTGGGAGAGAAGTCACCTTTATATGAGGTGTGTGGAGGAGATAATGTGTGTGTTGACACACACACATGACCTAAGACTCGACCCAAGCAAACACAAATCGGCGAGAACACTCAAATACTATGGGATCAGATTCTGCTTCTAATATTATTAAACGCCTTAACTGAAGGGGACTGAATCATATTCGTTCCTTTGTGTGCGGGTGATGTTAAATTTATGAGAAGTATAAAGTCAGTGGATGACGGAAATATACTCTAGGGAGACCTGGACAGGCTAATGAAATTGGTCAGACAAATAGCTTTTGGAATTCAACACAAATAATTCCAAGGTAACGAGGATCGGTGAAAGAGAGAGAGGGGAGACCAGAAATAGAGTATTGCCAAGAGAAAGGAGAGGGAAGGAGGGACACATCTTAGCTAAGAAAGAGTAGAGTTTAAGAGTCAGCATCATAATAATTATATAAGTCCATTGGTGGCAATAAACCATAACCAATCATCAGTGTACGCAAGATTGGCAAATACCACAACATCATGCAAGAACCATAAACATATAATAATTTAGGACACAACAGAGCGCGCATAAGGGTCATCGTGGAGTACACGACGGGTTTAGGAACCTGTGGAGTTTTAAGAAAATAAGAGGTATGTGAAGAAATGAAGACAATGACCACATAGAACCATTTCAACTAGCGTACTCAAGGTTGTGCTTGCGGTCCAGTATTATACTCCCTCTATCAGCAGGAGACCGAGACCGGAGAACGAGTATAGTAACAAGAAAATGAAAAAAGTAATTCAATAGAACGAAAGCAAAACTACTGATCATTAAAAATTGACTGAAATATAGGAACTACATAGTGAATCTGATGAAACCAAGCCGTTAGTTCGGGTAGCAGGAGCCCGGTAACACATATCAAATATCATGTATCAATCATCAAATAGAGTGCAGTTCATCTTAAATGTGCAGAGTAATTTACAACATATTATATTATTATATTACTCAACTGAGTATGATATATAAATATTTAGTAAGAAACTTAATTTTAACACCCTATAACTTAACATTCCAGTCCAGGGACTGACTTGTAGCATATTCTCAAGATTCCAATTATTTCAGTTTTATAGATAGCCATAAATTTGTTGATATATGAAGTCTAATAATACAAGAATCCTATGAGTGTATTAATAATTTGTTCGAGGCAATTTATCTAGATTTTTTTTATTTCAGTTAAAAATGACGAGAGTATAAGTCATTCACAGTAAATCACTTACCTTTACGAGTTTATCACCTTCATGACTACTGTTCTTATAATTGGAATTACATAAACTATCAAAATACTCTACAGCCTGAATATATATATATATATATATATATATATATATATATATATATATATATATATATATATATATATATATATATATATATATATATATATATATATATATATATATATATATACAGCAGAACTGCAAGCAAGAACAAGTGAATGAAATTAGAGTTCTAATATCATAAATACAAAATCCGTATTGCAGTGAACCGCATCTGTACATATTGCAGAACTCGGTCAAATACGTTCCTCACAATTATCCAGCTTGTACCTTTTTTTTATGGCAGCGGTCGATTAGTGTTTTATTATGTGCTGTGGTCAAAGGGAGTGATTTGCGGCAGGCGTTCATCATTTTCCTTTCAACTATGTGTGTGTGTGTGTGTGTGTGTGAGTGTGTGTGTGTGAGTGTGTGATTGTGTGCGAGAGAGAGAGCTAGCGGGGGTACAAAGTTTTGTTACCTTAACTGGAAGTACCGTGTACCAAGTAAAGAAGAGAGAGGGGCCAGAAACAGATTTCCACATAAGAAAACGTCTTTTTATTGTGCACGTCCCTTTTGGGTTTAGCGCTTACTTACGATTATAATAATAATTATTGTGCACCTGATTGTACTCCCCTTGTTGTGGTTATATGAGTCCAATCTCACCTTCTTTCTTCGCCGTTGTGTACTCACCTAGTTGTGGTTGCATGGGTCGAGTCACAGATCCTGGCCCCGCCTCTTCACTGGCCTCTACTGGGTCACTCTTTCTGCTCCATGAGCTTTATTAAACCTCTTCTTAAAGCTATGTATGGATTCTGCCTCCACTACATCGCTTCCCAATCTATTCCACTTCCTGACTACTATGTGACTGAATAAATAGTGTGTGTGTGTGTGTGTGTGTGTGTGTGTGTTTGTATGTGTATGTGTGCATGCGTATGTGTATTCAATTCTTTTTTTCATGTAACCGAGTTTGCGTCTTTTGAGCAACATTTCCTTGGCACATCTTTAATCTTTCAGTTGACTGGTGTGATCTATCTCTGACGTGTTTGCTTCTAAACTTTTTTTTATCCTGTTCCTATGTTCTATAATTCATTCCATTTTTTATATAAAAGACCTGAATCCATATCTTGTTTATATTCCGAAGTATTTTCTTCGCTGTGATCATATTTTCTTCATAAATGACCAAGACATATCCACCTAGACATGTTACGCAAACCATGAGACATACACACACAACCCGCACATATAAAAAGAGAGGAGCTTACGACGACGTTTCGGTCCGACTTGGACCATTTACAAAGTCACACTAACACGAAGGACAGCTGGAAGGGGTATTTATAGGCAGGCAGACAGGGGAGGGCACAAGAAAGTGGTGGAGGGGTAATGGAGGTAGTAGTGATAGTGGTACTGGTAGTAGTAGTAATGGAGTCAGTCATAATCTAGGAAAGGAGCACTTAACTGGAGACATAAACTGTTTGTAAATAGTGCATTTGCAGAGGTGTAGAGTTTTTCGGGTCATCTTATTGAGACAGACTGATGGTACCCTGATTTTTTATGTTTCAAAAACTGATACTTCAAAGCATGGTCTTGAAAAAATTAATCATATATGAAGAGTGATGTAGAAAAAAAAATCGTGTGTGTACAACTCCAAACAGCAAAATATCCTTTATTAAACCTGCACAGAAAACTGCATTTATTCCTTCTTCTAAGACAAAGACAAAGAGGTGTTTAAGCCACGTGTTTTTAATTAGTACAGGTTAAGATATTCTTAATTTAAAATATATATTTATATTGTCTTATCGAAGACATATTTTTTTTTTATTTTATTTAAAACAGTATATACAATACATATATATGGTAAGCATACCAAAATCATAACAATTCAAATTGTGAACATATATTTAAGCTTCACGCCCCTACAATAAATAATAAACACATACATGAGTACACTGATATATATTTGCGCCCCCCCCCCCGAATACATATTGAGCATTAATAGATTTTAAATATGCAGATCGATTATCAAAACATTGACCCAAAATCAGCTGTTAAAAAGAGTTTTAAGTATGTTTACTTATTTCCAGAAGGTAATTAAGAAAATTCCGTATGTACTATATAAAAAAAGGTTGTGTGAATACTTTTCTTGAGGCACACGACTCGCAATGTTTTCGTTGCGATAAGTCTTCCATTAAGAGCTTTGTTTGTTCCCACGGCACTGTTGCTGCGTGAATGGCATTGTATTGTCTTGAAGGAAAATTGAGCGTGGCTCTTGTTGCCATGAAGGGAAGAACAGTAGAAAATAATTCTGTAATATTTTTACTAAGAATGTAGCTGCTGCTGCAAATTTTGGTGTATAACACTTTTAACGACTTCATTAAGAATAGCAAAATGATAAAATAAGTAAGAACTTCGGTTTACGTCATGTACAGATCCAGAACTGCTTTACATGCAGCTTAGACAAAAAGACGCCCGTAATGTGTGTTTGCAAGTTTCCTTTTAGATTCATACGTGGCGAGGCTCCCGAGCAGACGCCCGGGAGCCCTGATGTTTTGCCCTGTTGTTGAAGGTCTCGCAGACTAGTGTGAGATTTGAAGGTAAACATGACATGAGAGACAGAAACTGTAAAACATAAGGTGAGAAGAGAGATACTTAGCTAGAGACAGGGAAGAGAGGGTAAGGTAAGGAAGGAAAGGATGAAAGAAGAGTTTGGTCCGGTACAGACTGTTATATGCGTCATATTTTATGGTCTCTCTTCTCTTATTCCTTAATTTGTCTATTTTTTTCCCCCACTTCACATTTTTATCATTAAATTCACTGAAAACGAAAAGCAGTAAACTGGTGTACGTAAATGTAAGGGAAGATCTCTTATAGGCTTTATTCATATTTCTGTGGTTTCCGCAACAGTACGGTAGTTGCTGGCTACGGTTCCCAGCCTTCCAATTTTCTACATTGTCTCTCATCGCCTTCTGTACGCCTAAGATATGCACGTTTAATTTGGTTTCAGCCTATTTCATCTATCTCTTTCTACTTTTCCCTTAGCTCCGTTTCCAGGAGAGCCTTGTTTTCACTTCTTTCTAGGCTCCTCCTGTCTACGTATGTACCTTGGTATATACATAAACATCATTATTTGATTAGTGTTTTTAGTGCCTTCAGATAATGCTTGTCTTCATTTATGTTAGCTAGTTATCCTAGGTGACAGTATTGTTGCCTTAACATTGCTTTAATAACTCCCCACTCATTTGATACAACTTTATATAGCATACTTGCTGAACATGTAAAATATTGTTATATTTACGACTATACCAGCCCATAGGCCTGTCTGATCCCTCAGAAGTCCTGTTGTTGTTATTAATGTGCGAGCGAGTCATTAATATGTCGAGCGAGGGGAATGACAGCTAACGAGTACTGAAGCCAACATTTATTTGATTCTACAATTATCTTTTACTTCCTTTAAGCCCGCCTATGAGGGACAGCCCATTAAAGTTTAATTCAGGATTAATCGAGTGTGACTCCATCATAGTGTAACCAGTATACTACTTGCGACCACTGGCTCGCTCCTTCCACTTTTAATAAACTGGAAGTTGCACCGCCATCCTTTTTTATACAGCAACATTGCCACCATCTTCATCTGCCAGGCTTGGCACCGTCAACCCCGTCCCCCATTAAACTGGACTGTACATCAGTCCTTGGTTATTAGTATGTTCAAATGACTCTCCTTGAGCGTATTCATGTTTTTTTTTGTAATAAAGTTGTATGCATTTATACGATATATCTGTCCTGGTTATCTTATCGTTTTATCTCTTTTACTCTTGATTTTTTTTAAACAGTGGCGATGACTCCTCACCTTTCCCCTGACAGTTTTTGAAAAATGTTTTTATATATCAAACCGTATAAAAGCTAGTGCTGGTTGTAATCTATAAACATCAGATGACCTTTACAATTACAAAATATGAGAGTTTTATGCTGTTTTGTCATTTTGACCATTCACCTGTATAGTGCAGAACAGAAACAAGTTAGTGCTGGCTGGTGTTTACACACATCTACAGAGACAAAATTTGGTTGGCAAATACTGTAGACTGTAACAATTGTTTGAGTGCAGTTTCAATAAGTACATTTTAAACTGAATTCATGAATGGTTAAATTTATTATGGATGGTCAATACATTCATATTTCTTATTACTATGAATATTATTATGATATATTTGCACCACACACACACACACACACACACACACACACACACACACACAACGAGAAGGCAGTGGAGATGTCGTGTCTGAGGGCAATGTGTGGTGTGAATATAATGCAGAGAATTCGTAGTTTGGAAATTAAGAGGTGCGGGATTACCAAAACTAATATCTAGAGGGCTGAGTAGGGGTTGTTGAGGTGGTTCGGACATGTAGAGAGGATGGAGCAAACTAGAATGAATTCGAGAGTGTATAGATCTGTAGTGGAGGAAAGGCGGGGTAGAGGTCGGCCTAGGAAAGGTTGGAGGGTGGTATGGAGGATGGGTTCCAACGATAACGTGGACTGTATGTACTTAACTTCTTGATGAATCCAAGATGTCGCAGCCATCCCCGACACCTTCTCAGGGGATCCATATATTGCCACACTCTCCACAGGGCTGTAAGGTAAACATCAAGGGATTTATTATAATATATTGCCCCAAAGGGAGCGTATGTCCATATTTCAGTCTTAGATGGACTGAAAGGCGTTTTACTCACTGTTTTGGACTAAAAAGTCCACGCATAACCGCCGTCCCTAGGTAAAAATTTGAATGTTCTTGAATACAAGAACTGCGCAGTTCCCTGTTTTAACCAGAACATCAAATTCTTACCTTGCTCGTGTAACTTTGAGCGATGGTGTTGGCTCCACCATATACGGCGGAAATGCTGTCTTGATTGTAGAATGCCGCTGAAGAATCACCGTCTTGTTTCGATGGAGTTCACTTGCGATTGTCTCTACGTTTCTCCTTTTTGCAGTCTGAAGCTGCGCACACTTCTGAATATACTGCAATGTTGATGTTATACACTAAACGCACTGGAACAGAGTTCTTATCTTATTTCCCGACGTTAGTGGAGATTAAATGATATAACGGACGCGAACGAGTAATGTCTATGTTGATTTAGCGCCCGCGCCGCATGACCAATAGAGTCGTATGACCCGTTCTTGCGGTGGCCAAATTCAATCTGACGCTCGTGCTGCCTTTTGCAGTCTCGTGCAGCCATGTGGTGCCACGAGGTGCCTGTGGTGCTGTGGTCAGCACAATTCTTGACACACTTTTGACAGTACATCTGGCAGGAATTAAATTGTTTATGCAGCCAGACGCGCCTCCTCTGGCCCTTTCTTAAGGGTGGAAAGGGTGAGGGCCCTTACCAAGGGTAGTAAGGGCGCATACCCCCCTCCTTTGGAGAATTTTCTCCACACTGGGGGGTAGCGAGAAATTCACTTAAAGTGAACTACTCATCACTTAACATTAATTTGATTTTCTCACTCGCCATCACTGCTGCTTGTCTTTTCTGAACAGCTTCAGTCTGTGTGGTTTCTGGAGAATCACTAATTTTATTTTTGTTTTCAACACTGTGTAATTCTAACGGCACTAATTTATCTATGGTCCGCTTATTCACTACACCTTTGCTCAAAACATCAACTGTCCTGATGATTCCATTTACATCAGGATATATGGTCACAATTTTTCCAAGAGGCCAATGGGACCTCGGACCATCATTGTTAATAATCACTATGTCACCAGGTCTTAAGGACTTATAATTTTCTGGAACACCAGCTCCATAGAAATGTTCTCTCAAAGAGGTGAGATAGTCTTCTCGCCAAATTTTCTCCCAGCGTTCAATCACTTTATTAAGGTGTTTGAATTTACGTCTGAGTTGTTCAGGTTCGAAATGAGTAGGAT
>WNWK01002682.1:0-95000 GCA_009830355.1 Cherax destructor
TAGGGTTATGAACATTCCCGAGCTTTAGAACTTTGCATTTATCTACATTGAACTGCATCTGCCATTTTTCTGACCAGGAATTGAGTTTGTCTAAATCCTCCTGAAGTTCCGTGACATCTACGTCTGAATCGATTATCCTACCTATCTTCGTGTCATCAGCGAATTTGCTCATATCACTAGTAATTCCCTCGTCAAGGTCATTTATATATATTATAAACAACAACGGGCCCAAAACCGATCCCTGTGGAACGCCACTTGTTACAGATCCCCACTCAGATTTAACCCCATTTATGCACACCCTCTGCTTCCTATTGGTGAGCCATGACTCGATCCATGAAAACACTTTTCCTCCAATGCCGTGAGCAGCCACTTTCTTTAACAGTCTCTGATGTGGAACTCTATCAAAAGCCTTACTAAAATCCAGATAAACAATATCGAATTCTTTATCATGATCAACTGCCTCAAAAGCCTTACTGAAAAAAGTTAATAAATTAGTTAGGCAGGAACGGCCCCTGGTGAATCCATGTTGAGTATCATTAATCAAATTATGCCTATCGAGATGGCTTCTTATGTTATCAGCTATAATCGACTCTAATAATTTGCCTACAATTGATGTTAGACTTATTGGGCGGTAATTTGATGGTAACGACTTGTTTTGTTTCCCTGTGAGTTTCCTTATTTAACAGTTAGGTGAGTACAAATAGGTAGTGCGTCTGTCTGGCGCTCAGCAGACGAAGGATCAAGCCTTCACCACGTCTTGAGATGAATGACCCACATGGGCTAATAATATCTTCATCGACAACTGTTTTTTATACTTATGTGTCTTCATCCATGCACATTTTTCAATACGTCACTAAATAATTTCACTCGGCTTTCTCCAGCCGGCACGCAGGAGGGAGCAGAGAGTGAGCAGAGGACCACCTCATAAACTATCCTAATCTTGACCATCTAGACAGAATTAAGGGCAACTCGAATGTCTATTGTGTTTCTCAGCTGATAACCTCGATTTAGACCGTAGACTCTTCTGTTATCCGCCTTTCTCAAGTACGTTAACCGTTGTTTCTCTCGTTGAACTACTCGTTGTATAGCCCGCAGTACGGACGCAACGACACAAGAGCATTCACTTAGAATATTTTTACTAGACGAGTTACGGTCCTGGGAACGGTCACTTTAAATGACCGGGTAACCAAGGTCTCAGGACCGACATGTATTCAATCAAGTGTGTATACACTTGTATACTTTGATTCATACTTCTTCTTTCAACAAATCAGCCGTTTCCCACTGAGGCAGGGTGGCCCAAAAAGAAAAACAAAAGTTTTTCTTTTTAACATTAACATCTTCTTTTTAACATTACCAAAGTTAAAAAGAAAAACAAAAGTTTTTCTTTTTAACTTTGGTAATGTATACAGGAGAAGGGGTTACTAGCCCCTTGCTCCCGGCATTTTAGTCAACTCTTACGACACACATGGCTTACGGAGAAAGAATTCTGTTTCACTTCCCCATGCAGATAAGAGGAAATAAGAACAAGAACTAGTAAGAAAATAGAAGAAAACCCAGAGGGGTGTGTATATATATGCTTGTACGTGCATGTGTAATGTGACCTAAGTGTAAGTAGAAGTAACAAGACATACCTGAAATAACAAAAAAAGGCACAGTACCGTGACTGGAACAATACACAAATAACCCGCACATAGAAGAGAGGAGCTTACGACGACGTTTCGGCCCGACTTGGACCATTTACAAAGTCACATTAACAAAAATGAGAGGAGGGAGTATATATAGGCCAGCAGACATTGACGGGAGCAAGAGGTAGTGGTGGAGGTAGTGGTAGTGGAGTCAGTCAAATACTAAGAAAGAGGAGCACTGGAAGGGAGCTAGAAGCCCACAGAGGGTAGGAGCAAGAACATAGAGGAGGGGGGAATAATAATAAAGGACAAATACCCAAGGCAGAAGAAAGAAACCCCAAAGGAGAAATAAGAAAAAGGAAAGGGGAAGAGAGAGAAGGGAAAAAAAGAATCAGGTTAAGTCATGGGTGTTCTGAAGTTTGAAGCATTTTACAATGTAATGGGAAAGGAAGGCATCTACAGAGACAAAGCCACGACTAAGATTCATACAAGGAAAGTTGTGTATAAGGGAGGATTCAACCAGAAGGCGACTGTGAAAGTTAGAAGTAGGGTAGACAGTTTTAGCAGAAGACCAGTCAATAGGATGACTGTGATCTCTGACATGATACCTGAAATCTTGCATGTTTATGAGACAAAAAAGACACCAGCAATCCTTCCATCATCCATACTGTCGGTGTCAATCTATCTTCTACCTTCATTTACCCGCTGTACTGATTGTTGTATTAAGCGTTATATTACCCGCTGTATTGCTCGCTACAATGCTGGCTGCTCGTTGTACTTCGCTGTATTGTTTGCTGTATTACTCACTGTATTGTTTAATACTATTGTTGGTTTACTGTACACTATATTGCTCTCTTTGCAAGTACCTTTACTCACAGTATGTCTTGTATTGCTTGATATATTACGCAATAAAACTCTATTGTTTGCTGTATTTCTCGATAAAACTCACTGTATTGCTTGCTGTATTCCTCAATAAAACTCACTGTATTGTTTGCTGTATTCCTCGATAAAACTCACTGTATTGCTTGCTGTATTCCTCAATAAAACTCACTGTATTGTTTGCTGTATTCCTCGATAAAACTCACTGTATTGCTTGCTGTATTCCTCAATAAAACTCACTGTATTCTTTGCTGTATTCCTCGATAAAACTCACTGTATTGCTTGTCGTATTCATCAACAAAACTCACTGTATTGTTTGTATTTCTTAAAAGTCACTGTTGTTTGCAGTATTGCTTGCTGTTATGCTCACTTCATTGCTTACTGTATTACTCATTGTACTGTTTGTTAAATAACTCATTGAATTGCTTGCATTGCTTGTACTGCTCGCTGCATTGCTTCTTCTATTGCCCACTGTATTGCTTACTGTAGTGCTCACTGCATTCCTATTTGTATTGCTTACTGTATTCCTTGTATTGCTTGTATTGATCACTGTATTGCTTGTTATATTCACTGTATTGCTAGTTTTATTGTTTAAATTCACTGTAGTGCTTGTATTATTGCTCAGTGTATGCAGGCATTTTCCCTGAGTCTCTGAAAGAGGAAACTAGCCCTGACCAATCAGGCTGTTAACTTTTGTATCTGCATTATTGATTCAGTGAAATAAATTGGAAAACCAACTGAAAAATAAAAAATAAAACATTTAAACAAGTATTTTTCATTGGACAAGTCTACAGGACTTTGTTAGTTAAGTAACGCCTAGTGACTGACATATTATTATTCGTATAGTCAAATATATACATATACACATGATGTAAGTATTGGTGATGATGGTGGTGATGGTGATGATGGTGGTTTGGTAATGGTGTTGGTGGTAATGGTTGTGGTGGTAATGGTAGTGATGGTAATAGTGGTGTTGGTAGTGGTGATAATTGTGGTAATGATAGTAGTGGTGGTGATGTTCACATATATTTAAATAAATGCATGTACATCTATATATGCATGCAAAGTATGTATCCATACATGTATGCATGGATGAATATTACTTGCATGTATACTTACATGCATACATACATGTGTACACATATATACATATGCAAAAGTTTGCACACATATACATATACCCATGCATTCTCAGATATACAGGCATACATACACACAATACATACACGAGCATATTCATACACATATGCATATGTACTCACTCATACACAAGAGTAGAGAAATTCATTCATGCATAAATATGAAAAGGGACACATCTGAACACGCATGCATCTACACTCATACATATGTATATACTGTATACATATATGCATACATACAAAGTGTAGACATTTGAAAATTGTACATAGTAAGAGGAATATATGCGTCCAAGGATGTATACACACACATGTATCAGTTATTTATATATTTTAATTATTTTAATTATTTTGATCACTCTGCACTATTCCTTTAGCGTGCATTGAAGTAGAGGAGGATGGACTTATGGAACACGGGGATACCATTCTCGGATTGCGCAGTGACCGAAATACATCTTTTTTTCTCTCTAACACCCCCCCCCCTCCTCTAACTTTTCATTTTTATTTCATTCATAACACGGAAAAAATCTCGTCCAATCAGGTTTAAATTTTCAACGCTGGTGCTGGGTAACTCGGACAGGATTCATGCAACTATTGGCAAGTTGTAGAACTCTTTTTACGATTCCAGAAATGGCTTCAGTAACTTTCAAAACCCCAGCGGTTGTCATCTATTAAAAATCAGCCCCAAACACTACATGACTATGAGGCGAATATTAATAAAAAAAACTCTGAAGTAATACGAAAAAAGAATTAACATTGTGAGTGGCTAACAAAATGGAGGTGAAACTACTGATCATAGGGAAACAGAGCAGAAAGGACTACGGACATGGAAGCAAATTTCACGGCCATAAAACGAATAATTCCTTCGCTTAAGATGAAAAGAAATCTTACCAGGAGGATACTAGGCGATATTTGACTGCGTCATGATGTGGTGTTGACTGTAGGAAAAAGACTTGCAGAAAATATCAAATTTCCCGTACCCACCTTTACATAATAACTGGTAACCACCTTATTAAAATTTTCCACATTTGTTTAGAAGCTAAAGAATCAGCGCACAGAAAAGGTAACTGGTATATAATAAAAGTTTTCTGACGTATTAAATTATTCAAGTATGCTAAGTAGTAATGGCGATGAAAACTAAGAAAGTCACAGAAAACCCCTTTTTTAGCCACCAGTGCAAAGACGTACAGAACGAGAAAGAATGTAAACACAGAATAAATAATAATGGAAAATAAAAATATTACAAAAAACAGTTGTTCGATTTAAGTTGTGGGCTTCTATATTAAAAAAATGAAGAAATATTCATTCGAAGGGAAGTGGTCAATATTTCGATTGAGTTTGGTAAAATATTTAATTAAAAAATTATATATCTCATTATTTTTCTCTTCTTGAGGAAGTGCAGAAGCTTCAGGGTCTGGGAAATTAGGTGTATTTAAGTAACATCTAAGGAAGGAAAGGGTAGTTCTAACCCCTTGGCTTACGAACTTTCCAACAGCATCCGGGGACCCACCGATTATTTAAGACAACAACATAGATTGAATATACCCAAAAAGAACATTACGAGATATAAAAGTGGATTTCATTAGCGTAAAACATTAAAAACTAAAACTAATACAGTACAACATGTGTTTCGAGAGACGAGACGTGACGGGAATAACCATCATACTGGTATGTAATGTAGTAGTCCCAACCTCCTGTACCTACGTGTACAGTGGGTGTGATATAAGATACATATCCTCTCCACGTTACAGTGTTAGCTTCCAGTACTACAGTACACTGTGTTGTGTGAGAGAGATTTAGTCCCAGCCAGCTTCATCTCAGTGTATGTAAGGAACGTAGCACCTGTGCAACACAACGTTCAAGTTGCAGATGAGATGAAGTTCACCTTCCTTAAGAGATCTTAAGTTGCTACTCAACACATCCTGGAGGATTAGGAGCTGGAGATCAACACCCCATGGAATTGGAAAGCGATACTCTTAAGGGGTTCAGGAGCTTTCGCTCAACACTTTCAATAAACCTAACAATCTTCAAGTTGCCCTGTTATTGTAGCTCAACATTCACATTAGTGCTGTGAAGACACCAACTCAAAACAAGTGAAGCACTGGAATATTTTGAGATCATTTAAAAGAAACATTATAAATATATCCTTATGGGAGTCTATAAGGCCCAGGAGCTGTAGATCAAATCACTCATAAGATCTTTGTGTTGGTATTCAACTCACGCAAACGCTAAATTTTTTGTTAATTTATTTATAAACACTTTTCGAAACTAGGTTAAATTTTCCAGTGTTCTGTTGTTTCTTTGGTTCAGAATTGGAGGCAATATTTGTTAGTGTTCTGGTGCTACGTTGGTGGAGAAGTGGAAGTAATATTTGTTAGTGTTCTGGTACTACGTTGGTGGAGAAGTAAAGGTAATATTTGTTAGTGTTCTGGTGCTACGTTGATGGAGAAGTGGAAGTAATATTTGTTAGTGTTCTGGTGCTACGTTGGTGGAGAAGTGGAAGTAATATTTGTTAGAGTTATGGTGCTACGTTGGTGGAGAAGTGGCGGTAATATTTGTTTGTGTTCTGGTACTACGTTGGTGGAGAAGTGGAGGTAATATTTGTTAGTGTTCTGGTACTACGTTGGTGGAGAAGTAAAGGCAATATTTGTTAGTGTTCTGGTGCTACGTTGGTGGAGAAGTGGAGGTAATATTTGTTAGTGTTCTGGTACTACGTTGTTGGAGAAGTGGAAGTAATATTTGTTAGTGTTCTGGTGCTACGTTGGTGGAGAAGTAAAGGCAATATTTGTTAGTGTTCTGGTGCTACGTTGGTGGAGAAGTGGAAGTAATATTTGTTAGTGTTCTGGTCTACGTTGTGGAGAAGTAAGGCAATATTTGTTAGTGTTCTGGTGCTACGTTGATGGAGAAGTGAAGGTAATATTTGTTCAGTGTTCTGGTACTACGTTGTTGGAGAAGTGGAGGTAATATTTGTTAGTGTTCTGGTACTACGTTGTTGGAAAGTGAAGGTAATATTTGTTAGTGTTCTGGTGCTACGTTGGTGGAGAAGTGAGGTAATATTTGTTCGTGTTCTGGTACTACGTTGTGGAAAGTGGAGGTAATATTTGTTAGTGTTCTGGTACTACGTTGTTGGAGAAGTGAAGGTAATATTTGTTCGTGTTCTGGTGCTACGTTGGTGGAGAAGTGAAGGTAATATTTGTTCGTGTTCTGGTACTACGTTGTGGAGAAGTGAAGGTAATATTTGTTAGTGTTCTGGTGCTACGTTGGTGGAGAAGTGAAGGTAATATTTGTTAGTGTTCTGGTGCTACGTTGGTGGAGAAGTGAAGGTAATATTTGTTAGTGTTCTGGTGCTACGTTGGTGGAGAAGTGAAGGTAATATTTGTTAGTGTTCTGGTACTACGTTGGTGGAGAAGTAAAGGTAATATTTGTTAGTGTTCTGGTGCTACGTTGTTGGAGAAGTGAAGGTAATATTTGTTAGTTTTCTGGTGCTACGTTGGTGAAGAAGTGAAGGTAATATTTGTTAGTGTTCTGGTACTACGTTGGTTGGAGAAGTGAAGGTAATATTTGTTAGTTTCTGGTGCTACGTTGTGAGAAGTGAAGGTAATATTTGTTAGTGTTCTGGTACTACGTTGGTGGAGAAGTAAAGGTAATATTTGTTAGTGTTCTGGTGCTACGTTGTTGGAGAAGTGAAGGTAATATTTGTTAGTGTTCTGGTACTACGTTGGTGGAGAAGTAAAGGCAATATTTGTTAGTGTTCTGGTGCTACGTTGGTGGAGAAGTGAAGGTAATATTTGTTAGTGTTCTGGTACTACGTTGGTGGAGAAGTAAAGGCAATATTTGTTAGTGTTCTGGTGCTATGTTGGTGGAGAAGTGAAGGTAATATTTGTTCGTGTTCTGGTGCTACGTTGGTGGAGAAGTGAAGGTAATATTTGTTAGTGTTCTGGTGCTACGTTGGTGGAGAAGTGAAGGTAATATTTGTTCGTGTTCTGGTGCTACGTTGGTGGAGAAGTGAAGGTAATATTTGTTAGTGTTCTGGTGCTACGTTGGTGGAGAAGTGGAGGTAATATTTGTTAGTGTTCTGGTACTACGTTGGTGGAGAAGTGTAGGTAATATTTGTTAGTGTTCTGGTGCTACGTTGGTGGAGAAGTGAAGGTAATATTTGTTCGTGTTCTGGTGTTACGTTGGTGGAGAAGTAAAAGCAATATTCGTTTTCACGGGGAATTAATCTGACCGCTTTTTATTAAAACAACAGAGTGATCTTTTCGAAACTCAAAAGAGTTTTTCCTTGCCCTGGGATGAGCTACACAACAACATTTAAACAATTCGTAGATATAAATATTTACATTTGTGCTTTAAATTTATGAATTTGGAGTGGGATGTGTCAAACAAATATCTGTCTCCTAAATAACTTAAGATAAGTGGTGTAAATAATATTCTATTCTATTCTATGTGATTTGCCGGTATGGATCCCGGCCCGGGTCTCTTCCAAAGTAAATAATATTTTGAAGACATAAGACGATATAATGCTTTTTAAATTTTTAGCTTTCGTTGTAATATTAAGCAAAAAAAAATATTAAGGTAAAAATATTGGTCTCAAAAAATTAATAGAATTAATAATAATAATAATATCTTCATTTCTACAAGTACATGTACAAGGTATACAGGCCTAGCTGACATCAATGACATACTACTATATAGAAAGAACCTTGTTATACTGAGCACTTCCCGCAAATTAGGTCAGGTCTCATGAAATTGCAATGAAACAATTGCAAACAAACCATACCACGGGCAGGGTTCTAACCCAGCGCGTGGTATGGTAAATTAGGTCAGTTTTGTCCCTGGATGCGACCCACACCAGTCCACTAACACCTAGGTATCCATTTTACTGATTGGGGAACATAGACAATGGGTGTAAAAAAAACACGACCAATTTTTTCTACCCTCGCTGGGAATCGAACCCGGACACTCACCGTGTGAAGCAGGAGCTGTAGCCAACAGGCCACGGGGCCTGGTGGCTAAAGTTTTCACAATTAATATATGAGCGAAGCTAGTTTTGTGTCTTACGTTTTTTTCCAACGTCTATTAATTATTTACAACTTAAACACTGAATACCAGATTTAAGAACTAAGACTAACCCAAATGAATAACCCAAAAGGTTTCTTTCAGGTATACAGAAGTAAGCTTAGGGACAAGATAGGCCCACTTAAGAGTAACTCAGGAAAGATCACGGACAGTGATAAGGATATGTGTGAAATTTTCAATACTTACTTCCTCTCAGTTTTTACTCAGGAAGATACTAGCAGAATTCCAGAAATAATAAATTATGTTGAACAGGAAGATAATAGACTGCTCGATTGGGGTAACTAGTGACATGGTCCTCAGACAAATAGATAAATTAAAACCTAACAAATCCCCAGGCCCTGATGAACTGTTTGCAAGAGTTTTAAAGGAATGTAACGAGGAACTTAGCAAACCTTTAGCAAATCTTTTCAATATATCACTACAAACTGGCATAGTGCCAGACAAGTGGAAAATGGCAAATGTAATACCTATTTACAAGGCAGGTGACAGGTCCTTAGCTTCGAACTATAGACCAATAAGCCTTACCTCCATAGTTGGTAAATTTATGGAATCAATAATTGCCGAGGCAATTCGTAGCCATCTTGAAAGGCATAAATTGATTAATGAATCTCAACACGGTTTTACTAAGGGGCGTTCCTGTCTTACGAATTTACAAACTTTTTTCACTAAGGTGTTTGAGGAGGTAGATCATGGTAATGAATATGATATTGTGTATATGGACTTCAGTAAGGCTTTCGATAAAGTTCCACATCAGAGGCTATTGATGAAACTTAAGGCACACGGAATAGGAGGAGAAATTGTTTCCTGGGTAGAGGCATGGTTGACAAATAGGCGGCAGAGAGTTTGCATAAATGGGGAGAAATCAGAATGGGGGCACGTCTCAAGCGGTGTCCCACAGGGGTCAGTTTTGGGCCCCCTGTTATTTACAATTTACATAAACGACATAGATGAGGGAATAAATAGCAACATAAGCAAATTTGCTGATGACACCAAAATAGGCCGTCTAATTCATTCTAATGAGGACATTAGAGCACTCCAGAATGATTTGAATAGACTGATGGAGATGTGGCAGATGCAGTTTAATGTAGACAAATGCAAAGTTCTAAATGTTGGGCAGGACAATAACCATGCCACATATAAACTGAATAATGTAGATCTTAATACTTGTGATTGCGAGAAGGATTTATGAGTTCTGGTTAGCAGTAATCTGAAACCAATAAAGCTAACAGAATCCTTGGCTTCATATCAAAAAGTATAAATAATAGAAGCCCTCAGGTTATTCTTCAACTCTATATATCTTTGGTTAGGCCTCATTTAGATTATGCTGCACAGTTCTGGTCACTATATTACAGAATGGATATAAATGCACTGGAAAACGTACAGAGGAGGATGACAAAGTTGATCCCATGTATCAGAAATCTTCCCTATGAGGTTAGACTGAGGGCCTTGAATCTGCACTCTCTTGAAAGGCGTAGAATTAGGGAGGATATGATTGAGGTGTATAAATGGAAAACAGGAATAAATAAAGGGGATGTAAATAGCGTGCTGAAAATATCCAGCCAAGACAGGACTCGCAGCAATGGTTTCAAGTTGGAAAACTTCAGATTCAGGAAGGATATAGGAAAGCACTGGTTTGGTAATAGAGTTGTGGATGAGTGGAACAAAAACTCCCGAGTACCGTCATAGGGGCTGGGACGTTGTGTAGTTTTAAAAATAGGTTAGATAAATACATGAGTGGGTGTGGGTGGGTGTGAGTTGTGCAGACAACTTGTGCTACTAGGTCAGATTCCGTACTAATTCCTTAAGTGGAAGTGACCTGACTACCTGGAGTTTACCTGGAGAAGGTTAGCTCCAGGTGGTCAGGTCTAAGCCGGTGAGTGATGGACCTGCCTCGCATGGGTCAGTAGGCCTGCTGCAGTGTTCTTTTTTTCTTATGTTCTTATGTTCTTATTCACAAATAACCAGGACTTGTGAGAGAAAACTAAACATGAAACTTGAATTCAACATTGGATCACTGTGAAGTCCAAAATGTTGTCACAATGGTTGTAACTTAACAATGGTCCAAGACGGACAGAAACGTCCTCATAAGTTTCTTCTACTAAGTTCGGTATTGTATCATAATATTTTTTAATGTTTTATTATCCATATGAATGTCATTTATTTGCCTTACTATAAAAACAGACAATAGTGATATAAAAATGTAAGCCAAAATATTAAAACAAAAAAAACACCCCGACAATATCTTTTTGTTTTGACTTTGTTATAGACAATCAACAACATTATATGAGGTCATAATTTTTTTAGGTATCCCTGAAGCGGAACTTTTAAGAAATTGCTTGAAGTATTTTTTTTCCAACTCTTTATATTATTTCAAACATAACTCGAGAACGCGTCTTCCAATTAGATTCAAATTTTCAACACTTGTGTACGGTAACGAGGACCAAATTCTTAGAACAACCGGTATGTTCAGGTGCCCTATGACCAGCATTGTTGAACCCACTCTCAGTATCCTGGAATAACTCAGATAACTTCCAAAACCCTCTGCATCGTAGCTTCAAATGTTCAAAAAATGTACCTAAAAATTCGCAAATTTGTTGTTTACCTGGAGTTTACCTGGAGAGAATTCCAGGGGTCAACGCCCCCGCGGCCCGGTCTGTGACCGGGATTGTTGGAATTGTTGGAATCCGTGTCGTAACTGAAAATGACTCATCTGATAGGCTTCAAATTTCCGCCAGTGGTTTGGTTTCCTGAACACAAGGATCACGCTGCTACTGGCTGTAATAAATCCAAATTTGCCAATTTGATTGAATAAAGGGTGATATTCATTTGTTATTCAATAACAAAAGAATGCTTCTTATGACTGACTTCGAAACATTTTTACGATGCATTCTATAAGTAGGACGATATAACCCCTAAGTTTTGTCCCAGTTGGTACAAATTCAAAATTTTACTAAAATTGTTAAAAAAAATGGAATTGGTAGAATCAAATCAATTACAAGAGAATAGTTTTTCTGATTGGCTTCAAACTTTACCATTGGCAGGATTTATTCACACACAACTCGTCACTCACTGTGAGTTATGTAAATTTCAAATTGCTATTTTTATTAAGCAAATAAATGCTTCTTCTGATCAGCTGTTTTTTGATATAAGAAAATATTATTTGTCCATAAATACAAAACCTTTTCTATAGCATATATAAAAATACACATGTGTAATATATGTATAGTGGATATAGCAGAATTACCGACAAAACTCCTGGAGAGCGAAACGTTGCCCCCCCAAAATATCACGTTAGTTGCATATGTGCAATTTTACCTAACATAAGTATCGTACCATATGTATACTCTCCAGGAATACTCCAGGTATAATGAATTTTTCTCTTTCGACATTCTAGAGTGCTCACTATATCTCCTGCAATGTACTCATGTTCTTAAATCAATTTATGGAAATTGTACAACTGCCTCAAGGTACGTTATTCCCTTATCCCATTACAGTACCATTTTTGACTCTGAAGGAGTGACCAGTCCTGACAGAAGGAAGATAATTTGAATTAATTTATACACGAAGAAGAGAACACTGCACTAATTCTTCTCAAAGAAATATATTTCATACTTTAATCAAGTTTCTTAAAAAAGAACAAAAAGGCTCAATGCTGTGAGTGGAACAATACACAAATAACTCTCACATACGAGACAGACTTATTACGATGTTTCGGCCCGACGTAGACTAGTCCAAGTCAGACCGAAACGTCGTCATAAGTCTCAGTCTCCTATGAACGGGTTGTGTATTTTTTTTCAAATTACAGGACTTTCCTACATTTTTCTATAAAATTCTTTACTCTCATTTAAAACAGGGCACTTCCCCTTCCACCTCCTCTCGCTCCCTTCCAAATTTCATATAAAAATGTAGTGAGAGAGAGAACATACCAAGAGAGATAAAGAAAATAGTGAAAGAATTTGTATATAGTGAGAAAACAAACCCAGAAAGGAAAACCAGCTCATTCGTTATTTAATTTTTTTTTTTTTAGGGTGAAAGTCGTGTACTTTTGTACTCAACGACAGTGGCAGCCTGGCTGTTACAACTCTTGCACTAGTTATATGAAGCCAACAACAGCAGCACCAAAAGTAGCCACCACCAACAACAGCAGCACCAAGAGTAACCAACAGCAGTACCAAGACTAACAACCATCAACAACAGCAGTACCAAGACTAACGACCACCAACAACAGCAGTACAAAGACTAACCACCACCAACAACAACAGTACCAAGACTAACCACCAAAAAAACAGCAGTACCAGGACTAACCACCACCAACAACAACAGTATCAAGAGTAACTACTACCAACAACACCAGTATCAAAAGTAACCACCACCAACAACAGCAGTACCAAGACTAACCACCACCAACAACAACAGTATCAAGAGTAACTACTACCAACAACACCAGTATCAAAAGTAACCACCACCAACAACAGCAGTACCAAGACTAACCACCACCACCAACAACAGTACCAAGACTAACCACCACCAACAACAGTACCAAGACTAACCACTACCAACAACAACAGTACCAAGACTAACCACCACCAACAACAGTACCAAGACTAACCACCACCAACAACAGTACCAAGACTAACCACTACCAACAACAACAGTACCAAGATTAACCACCACCAACAACAGTACCAAGACTAACCACCACCAACAACAGTACCAAGACTAACCACCAACAACAACAACAGTACCAAGACTAACCACTACCAACAACACCAGTATCAAAAGTAACCACCACCAACAACAGCAGTACCAAGACTAACCACCACCAACAACAACAGTATCAAGACTAACCACCACCAACAACAACAGTACCAAGACTAACCACCACCAACAACAGCAGTACCAAGACTAACCACCACCAACAACAACAGTACCAAGACTAACCACTACCAACAACACCAGTATCAAAAGTAACCACCACCAACAACAGCAGTACCTAGACTAACCACCACCAACAACAGTACCAAGACTAACCACTACCAACAACAACATTACCAAGACTAACCACCACCAACAACAACAGTACCAAGACTAACCACTACCAACAACAACAGTACCAAGACTAACCACACCAACAACAGCATTACCAAGACAAATAACCACCAACAACAGTACCAAGACTAACCACTACCAAGAACAACAGTACCAAGACTAACCACCACCAACAACAGTACCAAGACTAACCACCACCAACAACAGTACCAAGACTAACCACTACCAACAACAGTACCAAGACTAACCACTACCAACAACAACAGTACCAAGACTAACCACCACCAACAACAGCAGTACCAAGACTAACCACCACCAACAACTGTACCAAGACTAACCACTATTAACAACACCAGTATCAAAAGTAACCACCACCAACAACAACAGTGTCAAGAGTAACCACCACCAACAACAACAGTGCCAAGAGTACCCACCAACTACAGCCTCAACAATACCACAAAACAGTACCAAGTACAGACTACACAACAATCAGAGTCAAGACAACCACTGCAAGCAACCACAGTGAAAACAACCACTCACCAACAACACAGTGCAAGTACCACACAACCACAGTAGCAACAACCACAGTGGCACAGCAACAACCACAGTGGCAGCAGCAACACCAGTGCAGAGCAACAACCACAATGGCACAGCAACAACCACAGGGAGCAGCAACAACCACAGTGGCAGCACAACAACACAGTAGCAGAGCAACCACACACCAACAGTGCAAGACAACCACGCAGCCAACACAGTACCAAGGACAACCCACCAGCACAACAAGTAGGCCAAGGAGACAACAACCACAGCACAGCAACCAAGTGGCAGCAGCAACAACCACAGTGCAGAGCTAACCACTCACCAACAACCACAGTGGCAAGACTAACCACACAACCACAGTAGCAGCAACAACCACTGGCAGCAAACAACCAGTGCAAAGAACAACCACGTGGCAGCAGCAACAACCAAGTGGCAGCACAACCACGGCAGCAACAACAACAGTAGCAGCAGCAACAACCACATGGCGCAGACAACCACAGTGGCAGCAGCAACACCACAGGACAGACAACAACAAACCACGTGGCAGCAACAACAACCACAGTGACACACAACAACCAGCAGTGCGCAGCAACAACCACAGTGCAGCAGCAACAACCACAGGACAGCAACAACCACAGTACAGAGACTAACACCAACAACCACAGTGGCACACAACAACACAGTGCACAGACAACCACTCAGCAGCAACAACCACAGTGGCAGCAGCAACAACCACAGTGCAGCAGCACAACCACAGTGGCAGCAGCAACAACCACAGTCAGCAGCCACACACAACAGTGGCAGCACAACAACCACAGCATGGCAGCAGCAACAACGTCACAGCAATGGCACAGCAACAACCACAGGCAGCAAACAAGGCAGCACAACAACCACATGGCAGCAGCAACAACCACAGTGGCAGCAGCAACAACCACAGTGGGCAGCAACAACCACAGTGGCAGCAGCAACAACACAGTGGCAGCAGCAACAACCACAGTGACAGCAGCAACAACCACAGTGCAGCAGCAACCACAGTGGCAGCACAACAACCACAGTGGCGCAGCACAACCACAGTGGCGCAGCAACAACCACAGTGCAGCAGCAACACAGTGGCAGCAGCAACAACCACAGTAGCAGGCAGCAACCACAGTGGCCAGCAACAACCACAGTGGCGAGCAAAACAGTGAGCAGCACACAACAGTGGCAGCAAAACCACAGTGGCAGCAGCAACAACCACAGTGGCGCAGCACAACCACAGTGGCAGCAACAACCACGTGCGCAGCAACAAGTCGCACACCACATGGCAGCAGCAACAACACAGTGGCAGCAGACAACCACAGTCAGCAGCAACAAACAGTGGCAGCAAACAGTGGCAGCACAACACACAGTGACAGCACAACCAGTCCACAGTACCAAGTCACAGCACACACAGTGGAGCAGCAACAACCACAGTGGCAGCAGCAACACACATGCGCACAACACCACAGTGCAGCACATGCAACACACAGTGGCAGCAGCACAACACAGTGGCAGCAGAACACAGTGCAGCAGCAACAAACAGTGCAGCAGCAACAGCCACAGTGAGCAACAACAGCGCAAACAGTAGCAGCAACAACCACAGTGCAGCAGCAACACACAGTCAGCAGAAAACCACAGTGGCAGCAGCAACAGTCACGAACCAGTGGCAGCAGCAACTGAGCGAGTGAGCAGCAACAACACAGTGGGCAGCAACAACACAGTGGAGACAACCACAGTGGCAGCAGCAACACACAGTCAGACACAGTGCAGCAGCAACACATAACAGTGGACAGCAACAACACAGTGACAGCAACAACCAAGTGGCAGCAGCAACCACAGTGCAGCAGCAACAACACAGTGGCAGCAGCAACACCACAGTGGCAGCAGCAACAACCACAGTGGCAGCAACAACCACAGTACAGCAGCACAACCACAGTCCACAAACCCGTGGCAGCAGCAACAACAGTGGCAGCACAACAACACAGTGGCAGCAGCACACCACAGTCAGAGCAACAACATCACAACACATGGCAGCACAACAACACAGTGGCAGCAGCAACACCACAGTGGCAGCAACAACCACAGTGCAGCAGCACAACACAGTGCAGCAACAACAGTAGCAGCAACAACACATAGCAGCAAACCAGGCAGCAAACACAGTGGCAGCAACAACACAGTCAACAACAACCAGTAGGCACAGCAGAACACACAGTGCAGCAGCAACAACACAGTGCAGCACAACACACAGTGGCAGCAGCAACACCAATGGCAGCAACAACAGTGCAGCAGCAACAACCACAGTGGAGCGCAACACACAGTGGCAGCAGCAACACAGTCACAAGCAGCAACACACAGTGGAGCAGCACAACACAGTACAAGTGGCGCAGCAACAACACAGTGGCACACAACAACCACAGTGCAGCAGCAACAACAGTCAGAACCAGTCAGCAGCAACAACAGTGAGCAGCACAACCGAGCGCAGCACACACAGTCAGCAGAACACACAGTCAGGCAACAACACAACAGTGGCAGCAGCAACACCACAGAGCAGCAACAACCACATGGCAGCAACACAGTGGGGCACAACACAGTGCAGACAACACAACATAGCAGCACACAGTGGGCAACAACCACAGTGGCAGAGCAACACACAGTGGCAGCAACACACAGTGCAGCGCACCACAGTCGGCAGCAACAAAGTGCAGCAGCAACAACAGTGCGCGCAACACATGCAGCAGCACACTAACAACACATGCCAACACAGCACAACACGCAGCAACACAGTGCAGCAGCAACACGTGACCCACCCAGCAACAACGGAACACACATGCGCAACAAACAGTCGGCAACACATGAGCGCAACAGTGGCAGCAGCACAACATGCAGACAACCGTCGGCAACAAACAGTGCAGCAACACACGCACAGCACAACATCACAACCCGCAGAGCCAAACAGTCACACAACCACAGTGGCAGCAGCAACAACCACAGTGCAGCAGCAACACACACAGTGGCAGCAGCAACAACCACAGTGGCAGAGCAACAACCACAGTGGCAGCAGCACAACCACAGTCAGGCAGCAGCAACCACAGTGGCAGCAGCAACACCACAGTAGCAGCAAGCAACCACAGTGACAGCACAACACAGTGGCAGCAGCAACAACCACAGTGCAGCAGCAACAACCAAGTGGCAGCAGCAACAACCACAGTGGCAGCAGCAACAACCACAGTGGCAGCAGCAACAACCACAGTGGCAGCAGCAACAACCCCAGTGGCAGCAGCAGCAACCACAGTGGCAGCAGCAACAACCACAGTGGCAGCAGCAACAACCACAGTAGCAGCAGCAACAACCACAGTGGCAGCAGCAACAACCACAGTGGCAGCAGCAACAACCACAGTGGCAGCAGCAGCAACCACAGTGGCAGCAGCAACAACCACAGTGGCAGCAGCAACAACCACAGTGGCAGCAGCAACAACCACAGTAGCAGCAGCAACAACCACAGTGGCAGCAGCAACAACCACAGTGGCAGCAGCAACAACCACAGTGGCAGCAGCAGCAACCACAGTGGCAGCAGCAACAACCACAGTGGCAGCAGCAACAACCACAGTGGCAGCAGCAACAACCACAGTGGCAGCAGCAACAACCACAGTGGCAGCAGCAACAACCACAGTAGCAGCAGCAACACTAACAGTGGCAGCAGCAACAACCACAGTGACAGCAGCAACACTAACAGTGGCAGAAGCAACAACCACAGAAGCAGCAGCAACAACCACAGTGGCAGCAGCAACAACCATAGTGGCAGCAGCAGCAACAACCACAGTGGCAGCAGCAACAACCACAGTGGCAGCAGCAACAACCACAGTGGCAGCAGCAACAAACACAGTAGCAGCAGCAACAACCACAGTGGCTGCAGCAACAACCACAGTGGCAGGAGCAACAACCACAGTGGCAGCAGTAACAAACACAGTAGCAGCAGCAACAACCACAGTTGCAGCAGCAACAACCACAGTGGCAGCAGCAACACTAACAGTAATTATAGCAGCAACAACACCAGGACCAACAGCAATAACAGAAGCAGACTCAACAACAGCGGCAGCAGCATCAACAACAGAAATAACATCAGCAGCATCTATTGCATCAACAGCAACAAAAACAGAAAGAACAGCAAAAACATCGATTTTATCTGGTAAACCAACAATAGCAACAGAAGAAGCAGAAATAATATTTTTAACAATATTAATAAAACTAACAACATAAACAAATTTAACGTTGCAACGTCTTCGAGATCTCGAACACGTTGCAACGTCTTCGAAATCTTCCACCTCACCTTCGACAGTACTTAAAACTCTATTCTCATACTTCAACTTCATATTGTCCCAGACCATGAAGCTGAACTCTTTTTCAGGATGAGGGATTGACCACTTCTAATACTATTTCTCCAAGGTTGATGGAGTGATTATATCCTTCTTTTTTCGCTACTACACCTACTGCCTCTGTATTTGACTGAAGAAGCCTACTGCGTAGTCGAAGCGTTTCAACAATAAAGATACCCACCTCTTGCAAATATGTCTTACTCATCAACGCTATAAGTCATATCTTGGGCTACGTGAAGTCATATCTTCCGTAAGACACCCCAGTGCATTTGAAAATCTTGTGTAAGAGACTCCAGGGTCTCTGAAAATCATATGTAAGATGCTCAACTGCTACTAAAAGATATATCTTGTGTAAGAAACTCCAGCGCTTTCGGAAGTAATATTCTGTGTCAGAAGATCTTGTGCTGCTGAAGTCCGTTCTAGTGTTAGAAAGTCATATCTTGTGTAATAAACTTGTGTAATAAACACCTTAAATATTCATGTTCCATACTATACCACAAATCTCTCATACTATATACATTCTGAAGGCCACACCATAACACCATACTTTCATACACGGGATTGTCTTATCCCCATCTCAAGACTTTACTTTTTTGTATATTTTGCATGCAAATGCTTTTGGTGCGTGCAAAAGTATGAAAGGGAACGTGAAGGGTTCGTTCAAGATGCTGCTGCATATGCATGTAGAACAAGGGTGAGGGAAACCAAGCCAGAGCTTTCAACATGGTAAAAAATACTGACAGTAGCCCAGGTGGCTGGCAGACGGATGGGTTCTATCGTCGTATAACTAATAGGAGGACGGAAGAGTTTGTGTTATGCTACTGTGTTGGACAAACGCAAAGTTCGTCAAGTCGAACAGATGTTTCTCCGTGGGCAGAACTATACAGGTGTTTGAGGTCAAATAAGTCATACGGTTGTGCGAACGGAGAGAGAGTCGTTAAGCCGAGGAATATATATAAGGAGCCGTTCAGGTGTTATATAAATGGAGGAAACCATATAGGTGACTGACAGATGGAAGGAGTCGTATAGTTACTGAGTACACAGAAGGAGTCACAAAGGTATCTGACGGATGTTAGGAGCCGAATAACTGTTCGATATAAGGAGTTGTAACTGTTGAACGGATGGAGGATGTACAGGTGTTGAACAGAGAGAGGGTAATATGGGTGGTGGACGGACAGAGAGGGTCGTATTGGTGGTGGACGGACAGAGAGAGGGTCGTATGGGTGGTGGACGGACAGAGAGGGTCGTATGGGTGGTGGACGGACAGAGAGAGGGTCGTATGGGTGGTGGACGGACAGAGAGAGGGTCGTATGGGTGGTGGACGGACAGAGAGGGTCGTATGGGTGGTGGACGGACAGAGAGGGTGGTATGGGTGGTAGACGGACAGAAGGAATCATAGAGGTCTAAGTAACAGTTATAATTTTCTCACAGTTAATGAAGTCTCCAATGTCTGGGAGTCAGTAATGCTCGCTACTCCGTGTATACTATAAATGTCTTAAGGTATGAGATGTCTCCTTTTGTTTAGTGATGTGTTGTAGAATATCGCTACACTAGCTTTACTGCCTTACGTGCTTGTTTTAACTACTGTGTAGTAGCTTGGAAGGAACATGTTTGGAATAACATGCTAGAAATATACACAGTTTGGAATGTACAAGTTCTCTAAATTTCATTGTTTTCTTATCAATTAGGTATTGACCCTTTCTTCTCTTTTCTTATGTGAAAATATCTAGGACATTATAAATAGTTTTGTCAATTCCATCTCTATGCTCAATTAATATTTTTATTCAACTCTGTGAATTCTCTTCACATTCGTTTCTGTTTTTTATAGTCCTTGAATAATTGTGCAAGTTACTTTTTTGTGTTCCATTCAGAATACTCTTACCCTGTGCATATTGTTCCATTACGTCTTAGTAGCCTTTAAGCGGTGTGTGTGTGTGTGTACTCACCTATTTGCTTACCTATTTGTGGTTGCAGGGGTCGAGTCATAGCTCCTGGCCCCGCCTCTTCACTGATTGCTACTAGGTCCTCTCTCTCCCTGCTCCATGAGCTTTATCAAACCTCGTCTTAAAACTATGTATGGTTCCTGCCTCCACTACGTCACTTTCTAGGCTATTCCACTTCCTGAAGAAATACTTCCTAACATCCCTTTGACTCATAGGAGTCTTCAACTTCAAACTATGACCCCTTGTTTCTGTGTCCCCTTTCTGGAACATCCTGTCTCTGTCCACCTTATCTATTCCTCGCAGTATTTTATATGTCGTTATCATGTCTCCCCTAACCCTCCTGTCCTCTAGTGTCGTCAGGCCGATTTCCCTTAACCTTTCTTCGTAGGACAATCCCCTTAGCTCTGGGACTAGTCTTGTTGCAAACCTTTGCACTTTCTCTAATTTCTTGACGTGCTTGACCAGGTGTGGGTTCCAAACTGGTGCTGCATACTCCAGTATGGGCCTAACGTATATGGTGTACAGAGTCTTGAACAATTCCTTAGTGAGGTATTGGAACGCTATTCTTAGGTTTGCCAGACGACCGTATGCTGCAGCAGTTATCTGAGTGAGGTTTGCAGTCTTTGGCCACCTAGATTATACTCTGTCTGCAGTCTTCTTTGCCATTCCCCGATCTGTGTACTCACCTAATTGTGGTTGCAGGGGTCGAGACTCAGCTCCTGGCCCCGCCTCTTCGCTGTCCGCTACTGGGTCTATGCTCTCCCTGCTCCATGAGCTTTATCATACCTCGTCTTAAAACTATGTATGGTTCCTGCCTCCACTATATCTTTCTCTAGACTATTCCACTTCCTGACTACTCTGTGGCTGAAGAAATGCTTCCTAACATCCCTTTGACTCATCTGAGTCTTCAGCTTCCAGTTGTGTCCCCTTGTTTCTGTGTTCCCTCTCTGGAACATCCTGTCCCTGTCTACCTTGTCGATTCCCCGCAGTATTTTGTATGTCGTTATCATGTCTCCTCTGACCCTTCTTTCCTCCAATGTTGTTAGTCCTATTTCCCTCAACCTTTCTTCATAGGACAGACCCCTGAGTTGTGGAACTAGCCTTGTCGCAAACCTTTGCACTTTCTCTAGTGTGTGTGTGTGTGTGTGTGTGTGTGTGTGTGTTTGTTTGTGTGTGTGTGCGTGTGTGTGTGTGTGTGTGTGTGTGTGTGTATGTGTGTTAGTTAGTTAGTTAGTTACCATTTTGTCCTAGGCAAATGTCAATTAGACACTAGGCCTGTTGTATATGTGTGTGTGTGTGTACTCACTTAGTTGTACTCACCTAGTTGTGGTTGCAGGGGTCGATTCATAGCTCCTGACCCCGCCTCTTCACTGGCCGCTACTGGGTCACGCTCCCTGCTCCATGAGCTTTATCATACCTCTCCTTAAAGCTATGTATGGAACCTGCCTCCACTACATCGCTTCCCAAGCTATTCCACTTCCCGACCACTCTATGACTGAAGAAATACTTCCTAACATCCCTGTGATTCATTTGAGTCTTCAACTTCCAACTGTGTTCCCTTGTTGCTGTGTCCCATCTCTGGAACATTCTGTCTCTGTCCACCTTGTCTATTCCTCTCAGTATCTTATATGTCGTTATCATGTCCCCCCTATCTCTCCTGTCCTCCAGTGTCGTCAGGTCGATTTCCCTTAACCTCTCCTCGTAGGACATACCCCTTAGCTCCGGGACTAGTCTTGTTGCAAACCTTTGCACTTTCTCTAGCTTCTTTACGTGCTTGGCTCGATGTGGGTTCCAAACTGGTGCTGCATACTCCAGTATGGGCCTAACGTACACAGTGTACAGAGTCCTGAACGATTCTTTATTAAGATGTCGGAATGCTGTTCTTAGGTTAGCTAGGCGCCCATATGCTGCAGCAGTTATTTGGTTGATGTGCGCCTCAGCAGACGTGCCTGGTGTTATACTCACCCCAAGATCTTTTTCCTTGCTTGAGGTTTGCAGTCTTTGGCCCCCTAGACTGTACTCCGTCTGCGGTCTTCTTTGATCTTCCCCAATCTTCATGACTTTGCACTTGGTGGGGTTGAACTCCAGGAGCCAATTGCTGGACCAGGCTTGCAGCCTGTTCAGATCCCTTTGTAGTTCTGCCTGGTCCTCGTCCGATTGAATTCTTCTCATCAACTTCACATCATCTGCAAACAGGGACACTTCGGAGTCTATTCCTTCCGTCATGTCGTTCACAAATACCAGAAACAGCACCGGTCCTAGGACTGACCCCTGTGGAACCCCACTCGTCACCGGCGCCCACTCTGACACCTCGCCACGTACCATGACTCGCTGCTGTCTTCCTGACAGGTATTCCCTGATCTATTGTAGTGCCTTCCCTGTTATCCCTACCTGGTCCTCCAGCTTCTGCACTAATCTCTTGTGTGGAACTGTGTCAAATGCCTTCTTACAGTCCAGGAATATGCAATCTACCCACCCCTCTCTCTCTCTTGTCTTACTGCTGTCACCCTGTCGTAGAACTCCAGTAGGTTTGTGACACAGGATTTCCCGTCCCTGAAACCGTGTTGGCCGTCGTTGATAAGTTCATTCCTTTCTAGGTGCTCCACCACTCTTCTTCTGATAATCTTCTCCATGACCTTGCATACTATACATGTTAGTGACACTGGCCTGTAGTTTAGTGCTACGTTCCTGTCTCCTTTTTTAAAGATTGGAACTACATTTGCTGTCTTCCATACCTCAGGTAGTTGCCCTGTTCCGATAGACGTGTTGAAGATCGTTGTTAGGGGTACACATAGCTCCTCCGCTCCCTCTCTCAGGACCCATGGAGAGATGTTATCCGGCCCCATCGCCTTTGAGGTATCTAGCTCGATTAGTAGCCTCTTCACTTCCTCCTCAGTTGTGTGTATTGTGTCCAGCACTTGATGGTGTACCCTACCTCTCCTCCTTTCTGGAGGCCCTTCTATCTCCTCTGTGAACACCTCTTTGAATCTCATGTTGAGCTCCTCACACACTTCGCGGTCATTTCTTGTGACCTCCCCTCCTTCCTTCCTCAGCCTGATCACCTGGTCCTTGAGTGTTGTTCTCTTGATGTAACTGTACAACAGCTTCGGGTCAGATTTGGCTTTCGCTGCTATGTGTGTGTGTGTGTGTGTGTGTGTGTGTGTGTGTGTGTGTGTGTGCGTGCGTGCGTGCGTGTGTATGTGTGTGTACTCACCTAGTTGTGTTGCAGGGGTCGATTCATAGCTCCTGGCCCCGCCTCTTCACTGGCCGCTCTGTCACTCTCCTGCTCCATGGCTTTATCATACCTCTCCTTAAAGCTATGTATGGAACCTGCCTCCACTACATCGCTTCCCAAACTATTCCACTTCCCGACCACTCTGTGACTGAAGAAATACTTCCTAACATCTCTGTGATTCATCTGAGTCTTCAACTTCCAACTGTGTTCCCTTGATGTTGTGTCCCATCACTGGAACATTCTGTCTCTGTCCACCTTGTCAATTCCTCTCAGTATCTTATATGTCGTTATCATGTCCCCCCTATCTCTCCTGTCCTCCAGTGTCGTCAGGTCGATTTCCCTTAACCTCTCCTCGTAGGACATACCCCTTAGCTCCGGGACTAGTCTTGTTGCAAACCTTTGCACTTTCTCTAGCTTCTTTACGTGCTTGGCTAGGTGTGGTTCTAAACTGGTGCTGCATACTCCAGTATGGGCCTAACGTACACAGTGTACAGGGTCCTGAACGATTCTTTATTAAGATGTCGGAATGCTGTTCTTAGGTTTGCTAGGCGCCCGTATGCTGCAGCAGTTAGTGTGTGTGTGTGTGTGTCTGTGTGTGTGTACTCACCTAGTTGTACTCACCTAGTTGTGGTTGCAGAGGTTGAGTCATATCTCCTGTCCCCGCCTCTTCACTGGCCGCTACTGGGTCACTCTCCCTGCGCCATGAGCTTTATCATACCTCTTCTTAAAGCTATGAATGGATCCTGCCTCCACTATATCACTTCCTAAACTATTCCACTTCCTGACCACTCTGTGACTGAAGAAATACTTCCTAACATCCCTGTGATTCATCTGAGTCTTCAACTTCCAACTGTGTCCCCTTGTTGCTGTGTCCCATCTTTGGAACATTCTGTCTCTGTCCACCTTGTCAATTCCTCTCAGTATTTTATATGTCGTTATCATGTCCCCCCTATCTATCCTGTCCTCCAGTGTCGTCAGGTTGATTTCCCTTAACCTCTCCTCATAGGACATACCTCTTAGCTCCGGGACTAGTCTTGTTGCAAACCTTTGCACTTTCTCTAGTTTCTTTACGTGCTTGGCTAGGTGTGGGTTCCAAACTGGTACTGCATACTCAACGATTCCTTATTAAGATGTCGGAATGCTGTTCGTAGGTTTGCTAGGTGCCAGTATGCTGCAGCAGTTATTTGGTTGACGTGCGCCTCAGGAGATGTGCCTGGTGTTATACTCACCCCCAGATCTTTTTCCTTGAGTGAGGTTTGTAGTCTCTGGCCCCCTAGACTGTACTCCGTCTGGTGGGGTTGAACTCCAGGAGCCAATTGCTGGACCAGGCTTGCAGCCTGTCCAGGTCCCTTTGTAGTTCTGCTTGATCCTCGTCCGATTGAATTCTCTTCATCAACTTCATATCATCTGCAAACAGGGACACTTCGGAGTCTATTCCTTCCGTCATGTCGTTCACAAATACCAGAAACACCACCGGTCCTAGGACTGACCCCTGTGGAACCCCTCTCGTCACAGGCACCCACTCTGACACCTCACCACGTACCATGACTCGCTGCTGTCTTCCTGACAGTTATTCCCTGATCCAATGGAGTGCCTTCCCTGTTATCCCTGTCTGGTCCTCTAGCTTTTGCACTAATCTCTTGTGTTGAACTCTGTCAAGCGCCTTCTTACAGTCCAAGAAAATGAAATCTACCCACCCCTCTCTCTCTTGTCTTACTGCTGTCACCCTGTCATAGAACTCCAGTAGGTTTGTGACACAGGATTTCCCATCCCTGAAACCGTGTTGGCCGTCGTTGATAAACTCATTCCTTTCTAGGTGTTCCACCACTCTTCTCCTGATAATTTTCTCCATGAATTTGCATACTATACATTTCAGTGACACTGGTCTGTAGTTTAGTGCTTCATGTCTGTCTCCTATTTTAAAAATTGGGACTACATTTGCTGTTTTCCATACCTCAGGTAGTCTACCTGTTTCGATAGATGTGTTGAATATTGTTGTTAGGGGTACACATAGCACCTCTGCTCCCTCTCTCAAGACCCAGGAAAGATGTTGTCCGGCCCCATCGCCTTTGAGGTATCTAGCTCACTCAGCAGCCTCTTTACTTCTTCCTCGGTTGCATGTATTGTGTCCAGCACTTGGTGGTGTACCCCACCTCTCCGTCGTTCTGGATTCCCTTCTGTCTCCTCTGTGAACACTTCTTTGAATCCCATGTTGAGTTCCTCACATACTTCGCGGTCGTTACTTGTGATCTCTCCTCCTTCCTTCCTTAGCCTGATCACCTGGTACTTGACTGTTGTTTTCCTCCTGATGTGGCTGTACAACAGCTTTGTACAACAGGTTGAAGTCACCCATGATCAGTAGCTTCGCCCTGCTCGCATAAGCCCTTCTAGCCACTTCAGCCAGTGTGTCAACCATCGTTCTATTACTCTCATCGTACTCTTGCCTTGGCCTCCTTCTGTTCTGTGGTGGGTTATACATCACTGCAATTACCACCTTGGGACCTCCAGACTGAAGTGTTCCTACTATGTAATCTCTTGCTTCTCCTCTGTCTCCTATCTCCAGCTCATCAAAATCCCACCGGTTTTTGATCAGCAGTGCCACTCCTCCACCCCCTCTGTTCCCTCTGTCTTTCCTCAGGATCTGATATTCCGTTGGAAAGATGGCATCTGTTATCATATCTGTGAGCTTGGTTTCTGTGAGAGCTATGATGTATGGTGATGCCTGTTTGACTCTTGCGTACCACTCCCACTTATTTGTTATTCCGTCAGCGTTGGTATACCATACCTTCAGTTTCCTCTCCAATACTGTGTTTTGGGGGGTCTGTGGGGGTGAGGGACCTGGCAGTATACTGCGGGATTCTATAGAGGAGTGTTGGGTGGGGGATTGTGGTTTGTGTTCGGATAGCGGCAGTGGTTGTGGGGTTCTGGGGGTGGTTCTGTGTGTGCTTGCTCTGCCCTGATCTGGTTGTCCTCTGCTGATTCTGTCCTTGTCTCTCCTAGCGAAAGCTAGGAGAGACAAGGACGCACGCACGCACGCACGCACGCACGCACGCGTGCTTGCGTGCATGTATATAGTCGTTCCTAGCCCTGTCTTTAAAAAATGTTTCTTTAAATTAACAATATGTTTAATATATTTACATTAGATTAACAATATAATAATATATTACAAAACAACATATTACAATGTAACAATATATAACAATATATTAACAATATAATACACAATGCGATGTCTAACAAATGCGTTAAAGTGTTAGGTAATGCACACTGATAGTGTCTAACACCTGAGATTATTGGTTAGGTAATATGTAGTGATAGTGTCTAACACCTGAGATTATTGGTTAGGTAATACGTAGTGATAGTGTCTAACACCTGAGATTATTGGTTAGGTAATACGTAGTGATAGTGTCTAACACCTGAGATTATTGGTTAGGTAATACGTAGTGATAGTGTATAACACCTGGATTTATATTAGGTAACACAAAGTGATAGTTTCTAACACCTGGGTTTATATGTTACTTAATACACAGTGATAGTTTATAACAGCGGTAAATATGTTGTTACATTATACAGAGTGAACATGATGGGAAATATGTTACATTATACAGAGTGAACATGGTGGGAAATATGTTGTTACATTATACAGAGTGAACATGATGGGAAATATGTTACATTATACAGAATGAACATGGTGGGAAATATGTTGTTACATTATACAGAGTGAACATGGTGGGAAATATGTTGTTACATTATACAGAGTGAACATGATGGGAAATATGTTACATTATACAGAGTGAACATGATGGGAAATATGTTACATTATACAGAGTGAACATGGTGGGAAATATGTTGTTACATTATACAGAGTGAACATGATGGGAAATATGTTACATTATACAGAGTGAACATGGTGGGAAATATGTTGTTACATTATACAGAGTGAACATGGTGGGAAATATGTTGTTACATTATACAGAGTGAACATGATGGGAAATATGTTACATTATACAGAGTGAACATGATGGGAAATATGTTACATTATACAGAGTGAACATGGTGGGAAATATGTTACATTATACTAAGTGAACATGATGGGAAATATGTTACATTATACAGAGTGAACATGATGGGAAATATATTACATTATACAGAGTGAACATGATTTGAAATATATTACATTATACAGAGTGAACATGATGGAAAATATGTTACATTATACAGAGTGAACATGGTGGGAAATATGTTGTTACATTATACAGAGTGAACATGATGGAAAATATGTTACATTATACAGAGTGAACATGGTGGGAAATATGTTACATTATACAGAGTGAACATGATTTGAAATATATTACATTATACAGAGTGAACATGATGGAAAATATGTTACATTATACAGAGTGAACATGGTGGGAAATATGTTACATTATACAGAGTGAACATGATTTGAAATATATTATATTATACAGAGTGAACATGATTTGAAATATATTATATTATACAGAGTGAACATGATGGAAAATATGTTACATTATACAGAGTGAACATGGTGGGAAATATGTTACATTATACAGAGTGAACATGGTGGGAAATATGTTACATTATACAAAGTGAACATAGTGGGAAATATGTTAATTTACATCTTGCCGTATCTAGTTCTTAATTTCACCAGTAGAATTATTCAAATGTTTAAATTTGTTTTAAATGTATCATAAAATGCTAGTCCCTGTTATATCGTAAAATATATTGATTATTTTATAAGAGGATTTAATACAATCTCAAACCAAAGAACAAATTTTACTCGTCTGGTTAATGTTTTTATTACCTTCCAAAGACGATTATACCTAATTTCATATTCGCCAATGTCTTTACATGAAGGGAATAGTTCTTCAGCTATAAGATTTACTAGTGGTTAGGCACTTTATTATTCGCTTTAATCATTATTTTCCAACTCTCAGTAAACCTTCAGAAACTATTATGTCCAACTTTTGAGTTCAACAAAGGTAAGGGATTGATATTTTAAGGGTGAAATTTTCCTCATGAAAATCTATCCGAAATATGCATATAAAAATAATTTGTTTTCAACAAGTACTGCCTCAGCCTCAGCCAGTTAATTAATTAAAAAGCACCATTGAGTTAACACGAGTGTTGTGCATGTCCAAAAACATTTTTTTCTTCTCAGCGTAATTCAGGTGTAGTGTTTATGTGAACCGTTTTTTTTCCCCGTTTTTTGGTCACAGGTATTTTTTGGAATATTTCGAAACCTGTATATGTCCTCAGATCAAGCCGGACATTCGGACTGTAAATTTACGGACCGAGGTTCAAACCCCCGTCCACCTTTCTGTTTATTCATTGACAGTTGTTAATTACAACTCTGAGTTCATGGATGATGTGGCCTTGAGGGGGGTAAGAACAGATCTACTGTTAAAGCTCCTGGACCGAAGGAAGGACCTCAGTTGGGTTACAGTTGGTGCCTCTGACACATTATAATACACTAAGTATTAGTTCTGATTCCTTTCTATGCAAGGCCCAGGTTAGTTTAGACGATAAAGCGACTGACTATCAATTTACGGACCATGGTTCTAGTCCCCTCGTCCACCCTTCTTCTGTGTGTGTGTGTGTAAATATATATATATATATATATATATATATATATATATATATATATATATTTATATATTTTTTTTTTTTTTTTTCAACAAGTCGGCCGTCTCCCACCGAGGCAGGGTGACCCAAAAGAAAGAAAATCCCCAAAAGAAAAACTTTCATCATCATTCAACACTTTCACCACACTCATACATAATCACTGTCTTTGCAGAGGAGCTCAGTTACGACAGCTGAGAAAAGTCCCTCCCAGCTGTCACTATCTCAGACCCCTCCTTTAAAGTGCAGGCATTGTACTTCCCATTTCCAGGACTCAAGTCCAACTAAATCAATTAACTGGTTTCCCTGAATCCCTTCACAAAATGTTACCCTGCTCACACTCCAACAGATCGTCATGTCCCAAAAACCATTCGTCTCCATTCACTCCTATCTAACACGCTCACACATGCTTGCTGGAAGTCCAAGCCCCTCGCCCACAAAACCTCCTTTACCCCTTCCCTCCAACCTTTTCTAGGACGACCCCTACCCCGCCTTCCTTCCCTACAGATTTATACGCTCTCCAAGTCATTCTACTTTGATCCATTCTCTCTAAATGACCAAACCACCTCAACAACCCCTCTTCAGCCCTCTGACAAATACTTTTAGTAACTCCACACCTTCTCCTAATTTCCACATTCCGAATTTTCTGCATAATATTTACACACACATTGCCCTTAGACAGGACATCTCCACTGCCTCCAGCCTCCTCCTCGCTGCAGCATTTGCAACCCATGCTTCACACCCATATAAGAGTGTTGGTACCACTATACTTTCGTACATTCCCTTCTTTGCCTCCATGGATAACGTTTTTTGTCTCCACAGATACCTCAATGCACCACTCACCTTTTTTCCTTCATCAATTCTATGGTTAACCTCATCCTTCATAAACCCATCCGCTGACACGTCAACTCCCAAATATCTGAAAACATTTACTTCTTCCATAATCCCTCTCTCCAATGTGATATCCAATTTTTCTTTATTTAAATCGTTTGATACCCTCATCACCTTACTCTTATCTATGTTCACTTTTAACTTTCTACCTTTACACACTCTCCCAAACTCGTCCACTAACCTTTGCAACTTTTCTTTAGAATCTCCCATAAGCACAGTATCATCAGCAAAAAGTAACTGTGTCAACTCCCATTTTGCATTTAATTCTCCATAATTTAATCCCACCCCTCTCCCCAACACCCTAGCATTTACTTCTTTTACAACCTCATCTATAAATATATTAAACAACCATGGTGACATTACACATCCCTGTCTAAGACCTACTTTTACCGGGAAGTAATCTCCCTCTCTCCTACACACCCTAACCTGAGCCTCACTATCCTCATAAAAACTCTTTACAGCCTTCAGTAACTTACTACTTATTCCATACACTTGCAACATTTGCCACATTGCTCCCCTATCCACTCTATCATATGCCTTTTCTAAATCCATAAATGCAATAAAAACTTCTCTACCTTTATCTAAATATTGTTCACATATATGCTTCACTGTAAACACTTGATCTACACATCCCCTACCCACTCTAAAGCCTCCTTGCTCATCTGCAATCCTACTCTCTGTCTTAGCTCTAATTCTTTCAATAATAACCCTGCCATACACTTTACCTGGTATACTCAGTAAACTTATTCCCCTATAATTTTTACACTCTCTTTTATCCCCCTTCCCTTTATATAAAGGAACTATACATGCTCGCTGCCAATCCCTAGGTACCTTCCCCTCTTTCATACATTTATTAAACAAAAACACCAACCACTCCAACACTATATCCCCCCCTGCTTTTAACATTTCTGTCATGATTCCGTCAATTCCAGCTGCTTTACCCCCTTTCATTCTACGTAATGCCTCATGCACCTCCCCCACACTCACATCCTGCTCTTCTTCACTCCTAAACGATGTTGTACATCCCTGGCCAGTACATGAAATTATCGCCTCCCTCTTTTCATCGACATTTAAAAGTTCCTCAAAATATTCCCGCCATCTACCCAATACCTCCAGCTCCCCATCTACTAACTCCCCTACTCTGTTTTTAACTGACAAATCCATTCGTTCCCTAGGCTTTCTTACCTTGTTTATCTCACTCCAAAATTTTTTCTTGTTTTCAGCAAAATTTCTTGACAGAGCCTCTCCCATTCTTTCATCCGCTCTTCTTTTGCACTCTCTCACCACTCTCTTCACCTTTCTTTTACTCTCCATATACTCTGCTCTTCTATTAACACTTCTGTTTTGTAAAAACCTCTCATAAGCTACCTTTTTCTCTTTTATCACACCCTTTACTTCTTCATTCCACCACTCACTCCTCTTTCCTCCTGCACCCACCCTCCTATAGCCACAAACTTCTGCCCCACATTCTAATACTGCATTTTTAAAACTATCCCAACTCTCTTCAACCCCCCCACTACTCCTACTTGCACTAGCCCACCTTTCTGCCAATAGTTGCTTATATCTCACCCTAACTTCCTCCTCCCTTAGTTTATACACTTTTACCTCTCTCTTACTTGCTGTTGCCATTTTCTTTTTGTCCCATCTACCTTTTACTCTAACTGTAGCTACAACAAATAATGATCTGATATATCCGCTGCCCCTCTATAAACATGTACATCCTGAAGCCTACTCATCAACCTTTTATCCACCAATACATAATCCAACAAACTACTTTCCTTACGTGCTATATCATACCTTGTATATTTATTTATCCTCTTTTTCATAAAATATGTATTACTTATTACCAAACCTCTTTCTACACATAGCTCAATTAATGGTTCCCCATTTACATTTACCCCTGGCACCCCAAATTTACCTACTACTCCATCCACAACACTTTTACCCACTTTAGCATTAAGATCCCCAACCACAATTACTCTCTCACTTGGTTCAAAACTCCCCACACACTCACTCAACATTTCCCAAAATCTCTCTCTCTCCTCTACACTTCTCTCTTCTCCAGGTGCATAAACACTTACTATAACCCACTTTTCACATCCAACCTTTATTTTACTCCACATAATCCTTGAATTTATACATTTATATTCCTTCTTTACCTGCCATAACTGATTATTCAACATTATTGCCACTCCTTCTTTAGCTCTAACTCTATTTGAAACCCCTGATCTAATCCCATTTATTTCTCCCCACTGAAACTCTCCTACCCCCTTCAGCTTTGTCTCACTTAAAGCCAGGACATCCATCTTCTTTTCATTCATAACATCTACAATCATCTCTTTCTTATCATTCGCACAACATCCACGCACATTCAAACATCCCACTTTGACGATTTTCTTCTTCTTCTTTTTAGTAAGCTATACAGGAAAAGGGGTTACTAGCCCATTGTTCATGGCATTTTAGTTGACTTTTACAACACGCATGGCTTACGGAGGAAAGATTCTTATTCCACTTCCCCATGGATATAAAAGGGAAAAGCAATAAGAACAAGAACTATTAAGATAAAATCAAAGAAAACTCAGATGAGTGTGTACACAATAAACGTGTACATATTTGCGTAGTGTGACCTAAGTGTAAGTAGAAGTAGCAAGACGTACCTGAAATCTTGCATGTTTATGAGACAGAAAAAAAGACACCAGCAATCCTACCATCATGTAAAACAGTTTCAGGTTTCTGTTTCACAGTCACCTGGCAGGATGGTAGTACCTCCCTGGGTGGTTGCTGTCTACCAACCTACTACCTACTTTTAAATTTTTTTTTTTTTTTTATATTAAAGTCCAGGGTTTATTCCCTGCCTCTGTCTGGCTCTGAGTTAGTAGGAGGCTGTGCCCTTCCTCATATAAAACGCTCGGAAACTTAATTAATATTCAGAGTGTCTGGTTCTGAAACTTGATAAAGAAGACGCAGGCATCTCTCTTGTTATCTGCCGGAGGCTAAAGTTTTGTGCTAGTGAGACTGAATACAAGTGTGATAAAAATTGTAAAGCAACTTGCATATTTCCTCTTCTTCTGAATCAATGAACAAACTTGCTTCCTTCGACGATCTAATAAAGTGAGAAACCAGGTGTCTATCGTATACTTTGCCAAGACCGTGACCTTGCCCAAACAGGATAAACAGGGTGTCAACTTCAAAATAGGATTTTGAAATTTAGAAGAACTGTAGAAATAGGGCTACGATAGCTCTGCTTTGATCCACAGTCATATTTTTACACATATACACACATACATAATAAATTGCGACAAATATCGTTATATTAATTGTCTACAATGCCGACTGGAAAATAAGTACGACACAAGTGCAACAGTTAGGTATCATTAACGCGATGTTTCGCGCTTGTTTAGCACAAGTTTTTTCCGCCTTCTCTGTAATTCGACTGAAGAAGCCAGCTGAGCAGGCGAAATGTCTGGTCAATAAAGGAAGGAAGATGTTGCTCATGTGTCTAACTCATCAAACTGGAACTAAATATAATGCAATAAAGAAGACATACAAGAGAGGAAAACAGTCGATGCTGCTCTAGTACAAATATACTTCTAAAAGGTCTAAAGGAACTTAGATTCATGAAGTGACGAAATTTCCATAAAGTAACACATTCCTACTTGTTCCTTTTAAACAGTTGGTCTCTTTGAAAGTTTTGAATTAGATTTTGAACATATATGTCCTAATTTACATTTTTTTTAAAGAAATCTGAATAATAGTTCCCATAATTAATTAAATAAAAAAATAAGAAAAAAACACTTAAAGGTCCCCATTAGGTAATAACCTAATAAGATCATAATTAATTTAAAATGATAAGAAAGTCATTTAAGTTATCGTCAGTTAATCTATGGTAAATGCTGTAGACAGAGTTAGCACATCTACTCCCATTCTCTTTATAAGGACAACCAGAATCACACCAGTTCAATGATCTCAGATTATAGCCAGTTGACGTCAATAATTTTTTAAATAATAATATTTGTCAGGAAACACCTCAGTTATTAAACACTGCAAAATTAAAGGTGAGCATAATGTATGCACACAATCATATCTCGACTTATTCATTAAAAGTTTGTTGTTACTCGGTATGATATGAATATGATCATCACATGATGTACACCAAAAGGTGTATTTCTCTCAGCCTATATATGCCGAGAATTTTCTTTTATTTTTGTTTTAGGGCTAAAAACATACTTGTCTGGTGATGAAAAGGTACCTGCAGCCTGAATGACCTTCGTTTAGTCTATAAGCTTTTAACAACAAACGTATCAGGGTAGACATGCTGAGAGCTTACTTAATAACGATTTTAGGGCTAAAAACATTCATGTCTGGTGGCGAGAAAAGGTTGGGTCCACTTTCTGGTCCACGCTAATGGCGCTCAGTGCTACAGTGAATTATGCGGCTAGAAAGCTAAGAATATATAGATGAATATTTATAGATAAGTTCAAGCATTATGATGTTGCCTGGTTAGTTGTATAGGCTGAGAGAATGGTTGGTTAATGGGGTTTAAAGACAATCTGTTACATAACTGTTATTAACCACAGTAAACTCCCTTCACATAACTCTGTATATTTTTCTTCAAGTGAAGCAATGAACACTTCAAACTTACCTCTCCACTTCATGTCTCTAATTTAAAAGTGGACTCACTTTTCGACTTTGGAGGTGGAAAAGCTTCGCCAATAAAACTATCCAAGTTCAGCTCATTTTCTGTAATCAATCACCTGAATCTATATTTCTTTAGCAACAACAGAGTTGAAACACAAAGAGGGCCCAAGCAGAAGCAGTGGAATATAATTGTATTTCAAGCCCAAGCAGAAGCAGTGGAATATAATTGTATTTCAAGCCCAAGCAGAAGCAGTGGAATATAATTATATTTCAAGCCCAAGCAGAAGCAGTGGAATATAATTGTATTTCAAGCAATAATTAAGTCTTGCCCAATAAACGTAACTGAGGGAATTGTTATTGTTATTGTTATTGTTACCTTTACATGAGAGAGAATGGGATCGTAGCCTCTATCATAGGCGAGATTCAAAGTATTGTTTTACTTTGAGGATGTGCAAAGTTTAAATGTTTTCCATACATAACTTTCAGTAACAATAAATTTTTTAAACATATTTTTATTACCTGCTTTAATATAGGGATAAGGAATAGGATTTTCAGATGAATGTACACACCTACACACATACACACACATATATATATATATGTACATGTATATATATATATATATATATATATATATATATATATATATATATATATATATATATATATATATATATATATATATATATATATATATATATATATATATAATAGCAAAAATCACAGAAAACAGGTGATATTAAAATATGCAAGACAACCACTATGAAAAAATAGAAGAATTCCAAGCGCTTTCGTGACTACTCACATTATAGTTCATTATAGTTTTATAGTTCCTTGATAATGTGAGTAGTCACGGAAGCGCTTGGAATTCTTCTATTTTTTCATAGTGGTTGTCTTGCATATATATACATATATATTTTTTTTCAACAAGTCGGCCGTCTCCCACCAAGGCAGGGTGACCCAAAAAGAAAGAAAATCCCCAAAAAGAAAATACTTTCATCATCATTCAACACTTTCACCACACTCATACATAATCACTGTCTTTGCAGAGGCGCTCAGATACGACAGCTGAGAATAGTCCCTCTCAGCTGTCACTATCCCAGACCCCTCCTTTAAAGTGCAGGCATTGTACTTCCCATTTCCAGGACTCAAGTCCAACTAAATCAATTAACTGGTTTCCCTGAATCCCTTCACAAAATGTTACCCTGCTCACACTCCAACAGCTCGTCAGGTCCCAAAAATCATTCGTCTCCATTCACTCCTATTTAACACGCTCACACATGCTTGATGGAAGTCCAAGCCCCTCGCCCAAAAAACCTCCTTTACCCCCTCTCTCCAACCTTTTCTAGGACGACCCCTACCCCGCCTTCCTTCCCCTACAGATTTATACGCTCTCCAAGTCATTCTACTTTTATCCATTCTCTTTAAATGACCAAACCACATTAACAACCCCTCTTCAGCCCTCTGACAAATACTTTTAGTAACTCCACACCTTCTCCTAATTTCCACATTCCGAATTTTCTGCATAATATTTACACCACACATTGCTCTCAGACAGGACATCTCTACTGCCTCCAGCCTCCTCCTCGCTGCAGCATTTGCAACCCATGCTTCACACCCATATAAGAGTGTTGGTACCACTATACTTTCGTACATTCCCTTCTTTGCCTCCATGGATAACGTTTTTTGTCTCCACAGATACCTCAATGCACCACTCACCTTTTTTCCTTCATCAATTCTATGGTTAACCTCATCCTTCATAAACCCATCTGCTGACATGTCAACTCCCAAATATCTGAAAACATTTACTTCTTCCATAATCCCTCTCTCCAATGTGATATCCAATTTTTCTTTATTTAAATCGTTTGATACCCTCATCACCTTACTCTTATCTATGTTCACTTTCAACTTTCTACCTTTACACACCCTCCCAAACTCGGCAACTAACCTTTGCAACTTTTCTTTAGAATCTCCCATAAGCACAGTATCATCAGCAAAAAGTAACTGTGTCAACTCCCATTTTGCATTTAATATATATATATATATATATATATATATATATATATATATATATAATATATATATATATATATATATATATATAATAATATATATATATATATATATATATATATATATATATAATATATATATATATATATATAATATTATATATATATAATATATATAAAAATATATATATATTAATATATATATATATATATATATATATATATATATAATATATAATATATATATATATATATATGCAAGACAAGCCACGGTGGGGTGGAAATCTTTAGCTCAAGTACTTTCACATTTCTCAGTGCATCATCAGCAGCTGTGCAATGTTGCAAGGGCAGCAACAGGAGAAATAGGGTACGTTTTTTCAGAGTATGGTCGCGCGGTGGCACCACTCTTTGACTGAGAATTGTGAAAGTACTTAAGCTAAAGATTTTCACCTCTTATCCCCCCTCCCGTGGCTTGTCTTTCATTGTTAAGATCGCCTGATGTGGCATGCAAAGAGAATGTTACATTTTATTCGGCATATGTACACACTCCCATATAGGCTGCCCCAAAACCAGCGAACCAGGTGCTAAGGGTTTAACAGTAAGGGTACCCATCGTTAAATCAGTACCTTGGTTCATTAACCAATCACAGCGGGCCTGCCAAGTGCTGAGGTTACGTGGTTTCACTCGCAGTCAGCGCTTGCCAGACTCGCATAGCAGCTGGTTGAGCACGGTTCTCTCTCGCTCTCTCTCAGGCTTTTGTCTTTACCGTTATCACCGTGTGGTACACTTATATTTCAACTCCTGTACATAGTGTACATAAGTATACGTAGATGTATATATAAAACCGCAAGTTTTATCTATTCGGCACGACATATATATATATATATATATATATATATATATATATATATATATATATATATATATATATTATGTAAATTTGCAACCCCCCAAAAATTCAGAAATTCTCATCACCAGATCCAATATATAAAGTGTCATCTACCGATGATGCATAATTGTTATTGATATAGTTAAATGCATTCTCGGCTGGGATTAATTAAATTGATGTACTCAATGTATTTCATGCATAAAGCTCATATAAAGTGTTTGGTAATCTTTTATAACTATGTATTCTTATATTTTATATACTGAAGGTTAATTCAGCAACAATGATTATATTAAGATACTTGTAAACACAGCAAGGCACAAAACCTTTCAACCAATATTTCCAAACAAAATACGTATATACGTATATACATACAAAATACGTATATACATACAAAATACGTATATACATACAAGGAATAGACACTTACACATACAAAATCATACACCCACACACACACGCGTGTGTATATAGCCAGGCAGAAACTGTTCCAAAGTCACAATAATATTAACGAAAAAAATCTAAATAGGAATTCAGATCATAGACGATATCGGCCAACAGTCGAAGAGCATAATGCCAGGGAAACTGCCTGGTTCAGTAATTAGAAGGTAATTAACGTTCATTACCTGTTCATGCCCAGGCATTTCTAGCAATTAACAGTTTAGCTGGAATAAAATTATTCGATAAGTAGATAAGTACTTGCTAATTGCTTACCCAAGTATTTAACAGATATACAAAGGTATTTATATTTACCAGATTAAGAGAGAGTGAGTCTTTACCTTACCTATTTGTCTGTGTGTGTGTGTACTCACTTAATACTGCAAGTGTATTGTAACAGAACATGAATTGTAACCGTAATCCGTACCGCAACTGTAATCCGTACCACCCAGTGTGGTTGCAGGGGTCGAGACTCAGCTCCTGGCCCCGCCTCTTTATTGTCCGCTACTGGGTCTCTTCTCTCCCTGCTCCATGAGCTTTATCATACCTTGTCTTAAGAGCTATGTATGGTTCCTGACTCCACTATATCATTTGCTAGACTATTCCACTTCCTGACTACTCTATGGCTGAAGAAATGCTTCCTAACATCCCTTTGACTCATCTGAGTCTTCAGCTTCTAATTGTGCCCCCTTGTTTCTGTGTTCCCTCTCTGGAACATCCTGTCACTATCTACCTTGTCGATTCCCCGCAGTATTTTGTATGTCGTTATCATGTCTCCTCTAACCCTTCTGTCCTCCAGTGTTGTTAGTCCTATTTCCCTCAACCTTTCTTCATATGGCATTCCCCTGAGCTGTGGAACTAACCTTGTCGCAAACCTTTGCACTTTCTCTAATTTCTTGACGTGCTTGACCAGGTGTTGGTTCCAGACTGGTGCTGCATACTCTAGTATGGGCCTCCAAGCTGGCCCTTGCTACTACCCTTAAAAACAATTTGCAGTTGAAATTCTCAGGAATTTCCACTCTCCATGAAGCCTTCCTTGTCACATTCATCAATGATGAGGAAGCAGATAAAGTCCTCTCATCACCTGCTATCAAGACCCTTGATGATCAAGGCTTTGTTCTCTCAACATCACCATTTATGAGAGCAAAACGATCGGTGTTTATGAAGCGACTTGACAACCTCATCACCTCCATGACTACCGACGAAATCAAGCAATCAATTGAAGATCTCAACGATTGGGCTGAATTAGAAGCTGTAATCAAGATCCCCAATGCCTCATCAATGCTGAAAATCACGTTTATCGATCGTGAACATGGCTGCCAGAGCTACTCCTCTTGATGAGTTCAGCTGTTCACTACTACATCAACACAGTCATTACCAACGTTTCAAGCAAATTTCACCTTGCTGACAGCTTTGTCCTGCAGTCATTGTCTACCAACGATTGTCTACGTCAACTGAACAAGATCCACATGCTCTATGCTGTCCCCACCTCATCTGCTTGCCTCACTTGCACTCCGACTTGCTCTACCTGCACCTCCACTGCTGCTCCTACCTGCTATGCTTACTCTCCACTGCTGCTCTACCTGCACCTCCACTACTGCTCCTACCTGCACCTCCACTACTGCTGCTACCTGCACCTCCACTACTGCTTCCTGCACTACTGCTTCTGCACTCCACTACTGCTCCCACCTCCACTCTGCCACTGCACTCCACTACTGCTCTACCTGCACCTCCACTACTGCTCCTACCTGCACCTCCACTACTGCTCTACCTGCACCTCCACTACTGCTGCTACCTGCACCTCCACTGCTGCTGCCTACCTGCACCTCCACTACTGCTCCTACCTGCACCTCCACTACTGCTGCTACCTGCACCTCCACTACTGCTGCTACCTGCACCTCCACTACTGCTGCTACCTGCACCTCCACTACTGCTGCTACCTGCACCTCCACTACTGCTCCTACCTGCACCTCCACTACTGCTCTACCTGCACCTCCACTACTGCTGCTACCTGCACCTCCACTACTGCTGCTACCTGCACCTCCACTACTGCTGCTACCTGCACCTCCACTACTGCTGCTACCTGCACCTCCACTACTGCTGCTACCTGCACCTCCACTACTGCTGCTACCTGCACCTCCACTACTGCTGCCTACCTGCACCTCCACTACTGCTCCTACCTGCACCTCCACTACTGCTCCTACCTGCACCTCCACTACTGCTGCTACCTGCACCTCCACTACTGCTGCTACCTGCACCTCCACTACTGCTGCTACCTGCACCTCCACTACTGCTGCTACCTGCACCTCCACTACTGCTGCTACCTGCACCTCCACTACTGCTGCTACCTGCACCTCCACTACTGCTCCTACCTGCACTCCACTCTGCTCCTACCTGCACCTCCACTACTGCTCCACCTGCACCTCCATACTGCTGCTACCTGCACCTCCACTACTGCTGCTACCTGCACCTCCACTACTGCTCTACCTGCACCTCCACTACTGCTCTACCTGCACCTCCACTACTGCTCCTACCTGCACCTCCACTACTGTCACCTGCACCTCCATCTGCTACCTGCACCTCCACTACTGCTGCTACCTGCACCTCCACTACTGCTGCTACCTGCACCTCCACTACTGCTGCTCCTGCACCTCCACTACTGCTGCTACCTGCACCTCCACTACTGCTCCTACCTGCACCTCCACTACTGCTCTACCTGCACCTCCACTACTGCTCCTACCTGCACCTCCATTACTGCTGCTACCTGCACCTCCACTACTGCTGCTACCTGCATCAACTGTAAAAGTGATCATCATACTTTGGCAGCCAAATGTCCTGTTCGAAAGGAGATCCTTTCCAAGAAATTAAAGGAAGACCTTAAGAAAACACCAGGCAACTCTCCAACTTATGCTGCAATAGCCAAACTCCAGTCAACAACCACCAAGATCCTGCAAGCCACTCAGCAGCCTGCACCAGCATCTCCACCACCACCACCACCACCACCACCACTACCACCTACCGCTCCTCTGCCTGAGGACATCTCCACGAAAATTTACTACTGTATGATGTTTGCTCACATGTTCAATGCAGCTAAACCAGGATCCTTCAACACATCGATGACCGACCTTCTTGCCCTCAACAATATGCCAGCATTCAACTTCCCAGCAAGTCCTCCTTCAGCTGATATCTTAAAAATTATTCCAAAAATGGTCAGCTTATCTACTCCAGAAGAATTGGATGAATTTCTGCCTAATGATGACACTTCCTCGGCACCAGTCTCCACCAATGAGAGTCCACCTCCACCTCACACCTCTACCAAGAACCAATCAGCTGCCTCCCTGCCAGTCGAGATACAGCCACTCCCCACCAATTAGACACCATCATCTGATACTGTCACAAACCAATCACCGACCACCTCTACTATGCACCCAACTCCACCACCAGGACCTGTAACTCGTTCTGCCTCGGTCCAAGCATACAATCCATCCACTTCTGCTTCTAACACATCTACTGCAACTGTTCCAGACGTTAATGAACAGGTGCAATACTACCCTGGTATTACCTTGATCACCACCAATCAATACCCAGACAAAATGTTTGCCACGGAACTTCTCCAGCGTCTTCAAGAAGGAACTGTCAAGTATACCCTCGAGCCTGGCTACACCTGCACCTTACCAAACTTACTACACATGCTCCAATCAGCAAGCAAACTCCCTTTTGAACTTTCCTGCATCACTAGAAAGAGCTTCAAGTCTCTTGTGAATGGCTCTACTACTACTCAGGCACAAGTCCTCACTACTTCTCCCGACTCCAAGCTCCAGTAATCATCACATCACTGTGCAGTGTGACTGCCTTCTCGACCTTTCCTGCCTGCTCTGCCGCCCTGCCGCCCTGCCGCCCTGCCGCCCTCCTCGCTCCAGTGAGCCAGTACTACCGTCCACCACCTCTCTGCGTCATCGCTTGCAGTACGTCAGTACCACCTGCTCCACAGTACGTCAGTACCACCTGCTCCACAGTGGTTGGGCCACTGATCTTTCATTTCCTCCTCGCCTCCACCATCCCATCCTTTTCCAGTTTATTTCCATCCTTCCGTTTCCTTCTTCCTTCCCCATCTCGTAGATTCTCGGCCATATCGATTCGATTGATAGTATGGGCCTGACGTACACGGTGTACAGTGTCTTGAACGTTTCCTTGTGTGTGTGTGTGTGTGGTGTGTGTGTGTGTGTGTGTGTGTACTTACCGAGTTGTGTTTGCGGGAGTCGATTCTCTTGGCCTCATCTTTTAAACTACTATTGTCGTTATTATTGGCCTCTGGCCTCGTAGGCATTATCATACCTACTCTTGAAACTATGTATTAAGTTTGCCTCTACCACTTCGTTATTTAGCTGATTTCATTTATTAACCTCAATGGAACTGAAATTTTTCCTTACATCCCTGTAGATAATCTGTGGCTTTAGTTTCCGTCTATAACCATCACTCCTATGCCTCTCATTTCAAATATTCAGTACCTCTCTACTATGTCAAACCTCTGAGTATATTTTATGTCATAATCATGTCTCCCTTAATCCTTTTTTCTTCTAAAGTCGTCAGGTTCAGTTCATTTAGATTTTTTAATAACTCAATCCACTCGGCTCTGGCAATAGTCTTATGGCATAAGACCTTTTCTATTCTTTGCACATGCTTCAGTAGATGAAGGCTTCGTGCTGGCGCTGCATACTCATTTATAAGCCAAACATATGTCGTGTAGAAAGTCCTAAAAGAGTTTTTATTGAGGTTTCCGAAGGCAGTGCTGAGCTTTACTTTCCTCGTGCATGCTGCAGATGTTACGGGATTTATATGGACTTCTGGCGATTTGCTGGGTGCAATGTTCACTCCATGGTCTTTCTCCTTTAACGATATCTAAAGCTTTTAGCCTATCATGCTACTTTCCGTGTCTCATCGCCTCTCTCCATCCCGTTTTCAGAACCTTGCACTTCCTTGGGTTGAACTCCAGTAAGCACTGGCTTGACAATTCTTGCAAATTGGCCAGATCATGTCAGTATCGTTTTCTTTCTTGTCTAATGAGATTACCAGGTAAAGAATACGGTAGAGATATTAATGAAAGAATTAAGGATAAGGCAAAAAGCAGAACTGCAGATGAACAAGGAGGTTTTAGGAAGGGTAGAGGATGTGTACATCAAGTGTTACACTGATGCATATAAGTGAACAGTATTTAGATAAAGGTAAGGAAGTTTCCGTTGCATTTATGGATTTAGAAAAGGCGTATGAGAGGATGAATAGGGGAACAATGTTGCAATTATGTGAGATAGGTGGTAGGTTGCTTAAAGAAGGTAACAGTTGTTATGAGGATTGTGAGGCTCAGGTTAAGGAATATAAGAGAGAGAGAAATTACCTTACAGTAACAGAAGAAATTAGACAAAGGTGCCTGATGTCAAAATGCTTGTTTAACCTATTTATGATGGGGTTCTAGTGAAAATGAATTCTAGGGTGTTGGGAAGAGGTGTGGGGTTAAAAGATAAAGGATCTAATACAAAGTAGGAGTTGTCATAGTTGTTTTTTGCTGATGACACGGCGATTTTGGGAGATTCTGATGAGAAGTTGCAAAAGGTTGATGGACGAATTTGGAAGGGTGTGTAAAAGAAGGAAATTAAAAGTGCACAAAGGAAAGAACAACGGGATAAGGGTAACAAAAAATATTTTGGTAATGAAAGCTTGGATATCAGATTGGAGGGAAGGAGTATGGAGGAAGTAAATGTGTACAGATATTTGGCAGTGGACTTGTCAGAAGATGGGTCTCTGAAAGACGAGGTGATCCATAGAATTAACGAGTAAAATAAGGTGGATGGTCCACTGAGGCATCTGTGGAGGTAAAAAGGAAAATATATCAAAGCACAGTAGTACCAGCTCTGTTATATGTGAAACTTGGCTTTTAAATATTTCGGCGAGGAGAAGACTAGATGTAGTGAAGGTGTCGTGGCTGAGGGCAATGTGTGGTATGAATATTATTCAGAGAATCATAGTTTGAAAATTAGAAGGAGGTGCGGGGTTACTAACAGTATTAACCGGAGGGCTGAGGAGGGGTTAATGAGGTGGTTTGGACATTTGGAAAAGAAGGAAACATATGGGATGACTTGAAGTGTGTATAAATTTGTAGTGGAGTTGAGGGGTAGTGGTCGTCCTAGGAAAGGGTGGAGGGACGGGAGAAAAGGAGGTTTTGTATGTGAGGGGTTTGGACATCCAACAGGAGTGTGTGAGCGTGGTAAGTGGTTTTTATGACTTGACTTGTTGTTGGAGTGTGAGCAAGGTAATATGAAGAGATTCATGGAAACTGGTTAACCGGAGTTGAGTCCTAGAGGTGGGAAGTACATTCTGAAGGAGGGGTGGGGATATTGCAGTTTGGAGGGACATCTGAGCTGTAAAGTCGGCGCACCTCTGGGATGATAGTGATGGAGTGAGTGATGGTGAAAGTGTTTCTTCTTTTCCGGGTCACCCTACCTTGATGGGAGATGACTGGTGTTTTAGCATCACGTCATCAGCAAACAATGAAAAATATGAATGAATCCCCTCTGGCAGGTCATTTACTTATAAGAATAACAAAAAATTGATCCTTGGGGAACCCCTCTGTTTACACTTTCCCATCCTGAAACATCAACCTCTGTCGTCTGCTCGTTAAATATTCCTTGATTCGCTATAGGACTTTACCTCATATACCTGCATTCTTCTCTAATTTGTGAATGTGTCTGCGGTGGGGTACAGTACGTATTTAATGCTTTCCTATGCTCCAAGAATATCCTTGTTTTTCTTGCTTGATTTTTTTTCTCTTTAATAATTCCAGTAGGTTAGTGAAGCAACATTTTTTTTGCTTAACACACCGAGCGTCTCCCGCCGAGGTAGAATGCCTGACAAGGAAGAAAGCACTTTAACTGTCTTGCCAGAGAGGCGCCAACATCATATTTCAGATGACCCTCCAAAAAGCAACAACCCCAACCCCTCCTTCAGAGTGCAGGCACTGTACCTCCCACCAACCCTCCGTTATAGTGCAGGCACTGTACCTCCCACCAACCCTCCTTCAGAGTGCAGGCACTGTACCTCCCACCAACCCTCCGTTATAGTGCAGGCACTGTACCTCCCACCAACCCTCCTTCAGGTGCAGGCACTGTACCTCCCACCAACCCTCCGTTATAGTGCAGGCACTGTACCTCCCACCAACCCTCCTTCAGAGTGCAGGCACTGTACCTCCCACCAACCCTCCGTTATAGTGCAGGCACTGTACCTCCCACCAACCCTCCTTCAGAGTGCAGGCACTGTACCTCCCACCAACCCTCCTTCAGAGTGCAGGCACTGTACCTCCCACCAACCCTCCTTCAGAGTGCAGGCACTGTACCTCCCACCAACCCTCCTTCAGAGTGCAGGCACTGTACCTCCCACCAACCCTCCTTCAGGTGCAGGCACTGTACCTCCCACCAACCCTCCTTCAGTGTGCAGGCACTGTACCTCCCACCAACCCTCCGTTATAGTGCAGGCACTGTACCTCCCACCAACCCTCCTGAGTGCAGGCACTGTACCTCCCACCAACCCTCCTTCAGAGTGCAGGCACTGTACCTCCCACCAACCCTCCTTCAGAGTGCAGGCACTGTACCTCCCACCAACCCTCCTTCTGAGTGCAGGCACTGTACCTCCCACCAACCCTCCTTCAGAGTGCAGGCACTGTACCTCCCACCAATCCTCCTTCAGAGTGCAGGCACTGTACCTCCCACCAATCCTCCTTCAGAGTGCAGGCACTGTACCTCCCACCAACCCTCCTTCAGAGTGCAGGCACTGTACCTCCCACCAACCCTCCTTCAGAGTGCAGGCACTGTACCTCCCACGAACCCTCCTTCTGAGTGCAGGCACTGTAAGTCCCACCAACCTTCCTTCAGAGTGCAGGCACTGTACCTCCCACCAACCCTCCTTCAGAGTGCAGGCACTGTACCTCCCACCAAACCTCCTTCAGAGTGCAGGCACTGTACCTCCCACCAACCCTCCTTCAGAGTGCAGGCACTGTACCTCCCACCAACCCTCCGTTATAGTGCAGGCACTGTACCTCCCACCAACCATCCTTCAGAGTGCAGGCACTGTACCTCCCACCAACCCTCCTTCAGAGTGCAGGTACTGTACCTCCCACCAACCCTCCTTCAGAGTGCAGGCACTGTACCTCCCACCAACCCTCCTTCAGAGTGCAGGCACTGTACCTCCCACCAACCCTCCGTTATAGTGCAGGCACTGTACCTCCCACCAACCATCCTTCAGAGTGCAGTCACTGTACCTCCCACCAACCCTCCTTCAGAGTGCATGCACTGTACCTCCACCAACCCTCCTTCAGAGTGCAGGCACTGTACCTCCACCAACCCTCCTTAGATGCAGGCACTGTACCTCCCACCAACCCTCCTTATAATGCAGGCACTGTACATCCCACCAACCCTCCTTCAGAGTGCAGGCACTGTACCTCCCACCAACCCCCCTTCTGAGTGCAGGCACTGTACCTCCCACCAAACCTCCTTCAGAGTGCAGGCACTGTACCTCCCACCAACCCTCCTTCAGAGTGCAGGCACTGTACCTCCCACCAACCCTCCGTTATAGTGCAGGCACTGTCCTCCCAACCTCCTTGGTGCAGGCCTGTCCCCTCCAACCTCCTTCAGAGTGCAGGCACTGCCTCCCACCAACCCTCCTTCAGAGTGCAGGCACTGTACCTCCCATCAACCCTCCTTCAGAGTGTATGCACTGTACCTCCCACCAACCCTCCTTCAGAGTGCAGTCACTGTACCTCCCACCAAACCTTCAGAGTGCAGGCACTGTACCTCCCACCAACCCTCCGTTATAATGCAGGCACTGTACCTCCCATCAACCCTCCTTCAGAGTGCAGGCACTGTACCTCCCACCAAACCTTCAGAATGCAGGCACTGTACCTCCCACCAACACTCCTTCAGAGTGCAGGCACTGTATCTTCCACCAAACTCTCCTTCAGAGTGCAGGCACTGTCCACCTCCCAATCAGCACACTCCTCAATTTAGATGCAGGCACTGTACCTCCACCAATCCTCCGTTATAGTGCAGGCACTGTACCTCCCACCAACCCTCCTTCAGAGTGCAGGCACTGTACCTCCCACAAACCCCCTCAGAGTGCAGGCACTGTACCTCCACCAATCCTCCTTCAGAGTGCAGGCACTGTACCTCCCACCAACCCTCCTTCAGAGTGCAGGCACTGTACCTCCACCAACCCTCCTTCAGAGTGCAGGCACTGTACTCCCACCAACCTCCTTCAGAGTGCAGGCACTGTACCTCCCACCAACCCTCCTTCAGAGTGCAGGCACTGTACCTCCCACCAACCCTCCTTCAGAGTGCAGGCACTGTACCTCCCACCAACCCTCCTTCAGAGTGCAGGCACTGTACCTCCCACCAACCCTCCGTTATAGTGCAGGCACTGTACCTCCCACCAACCCTCCTTCAGAGTGCAGGCACTGTACCTCCCACCAACCCTCCTTCAGAGTGCAGGCACTGTACCTCCCACCAATCCTCCTTCAAGTGCAGGCACTGTACCTCCCACCAACCCTCCTTCAGAGTGCAGGCACTGTACCTCCCACCAACCCTCCTTCAGAGTGCAGGCACTGTCCTCCCACCAACCCTCCTTCTGAGTGCAGGCACTGTACCTCCCACCAACCCTCCTTCAGAGTGCAGGCACTGTACCTCCCACCAACCCTCCTTCAGAGTGCAGGCACTGTACCTCCCACCAACCCTCCTTCAGAGTGCAGGCACTGTACCTCCCACCAACCCTCCTTCAGAGTGCAGGCACTGTACCTCCCACCAACCCTCCTTCAGAGTGCAGGCACTGTACCTCCCATCAACCCTCCTTCAGAGTGTATGCACTGTACCTCCCACCAACCCTCCTTTATAATGCAGGCACTGTACCTCCCATCAACCCTCCTTCAGAGTGCAGGCACTGTACCTCCCACCAAACCTTTAGAATGCAGGCACTGTACCTCCCACCAACACTCCTTCAGAGTGCAGGCACTGTACCTCCCACCAACACTCCTTCAGAGTGCAGGCACTGTATCTTCCACCAAACTCTCCTTCAGAGTGCAGGCACTGTACCTCCCACCAAACCTTCCTTAAGAGTGCAGGTACTGTACCTCCCACCAACCCTCCTTCAGAGTGGACTGTACCTCCCACCAACCCTCCATAAGAGTGCAGTCTAGGACTCAAGTCCGGCTAAACAATTTTCCCTGAATTCCTTCATTAATATTCCCTTGCTCACACTCCAACAGAATTTCAAATCATAAAAACCTCTTGTCTCGACTCACTCCTATCAAACATGCTCATATAAGCCTGTTGGATGTCCAAGACACTTAAAATCTCCTTTACCGCCTCCCTTCAATCTCTTCCTGGATGACCCCCTACCCCTCCTGCCATCCATTCCCAGGTTTATGTGCCCTCCTAGGCATCCTATTTTCCTCCATCTTCTCTAAATATCCAAGTAAGAAGTAAATACATCGAAAAAAATGTTAAGTTTTGTTACGGCCCCCTATCTAACAATGGTAGTTAGGTAATTACCTCACCGGCCGGCAGTCAAGGGGTTAAGTCATCAGACCTGATGTTTGACTGCCGGGCCGGCTTGACTGACAGTGTCATCGAGACTCTCCCCTAGTCAACACTGGAGAGTGCTAACGAGACTCTCCCATATACAACACTTGAGAGTTCACCAGCTCCCTGATACACCTAGGGAGTGTACGAGACTCTCCCATATACACTGCTGGAGAGTGTCAGCGAGACTCTCCCCTATACAACACTGGAGAGTTCACTAGCTCCCTGATACACCTGGGAGTGTTCAACAGACAGACCTGGAGATTGACTCTTCGTGCTGGTGACGGCCTTAGACTATCTACTGGCTTATTCACCGTACCGACTGTGTTCCTGAGACTATATACCTGAAAATGGACTGTTGTACCTGAACTTATGTACCTGAAAGTGTGTGACACTGGTAACAGGTGGTGTCTTGTGTGACACTGGTAACAGGTGGTGTCTTGTGTGACACTGGTAACAGGTGGTGTCTTGTGTGACCCTGGTAACAGGTGGTGTCTTGTGTGACACTGGTAACAGGTGGTGTCTTGTGTGACACTATGTGGTGTCAGGTATTTAGTGGTGTAGTCAGTCAGAGTTTGTGACGATGGCACGACACAGGTTGAGTCGTGTATTTGATGTGTGTCATAACGCGGTGAAAAGGTTTTATTAGAGATGGGTTCATGATGCAAGGAAGGTGTCTTATGGGCACAGAGAGAAGGGTGTCGTGTGACACAGAAGAGAAGGCGTGTCGGGTGACACCGGGGGCGTGTCATGTGACACAGAGAACGGTGTCAGGGACCCGTGAGAAGGCGTGCCATAAGACAAGAAGTATCATGACAAGGTGTGGTAGTGTCCTGCGTGACACTAGAAGATGGTAGCGACTTGACACTACACCGAATACTCGATTTTACTTGTGACTTTTATCTTGTACTGTGGTTTTGTGTAAATAGGTTTTTACACAGATTATTAGATTATGTTTTTATTCAGATTATATGCTTTTATATTAATAATATATATTTAATATAATAAAAATCTGAAATACGATATTTTACTCAGTATCCCAAACAGTCGTTTAATTACAAATACTTCTTTATTTGTAATATGGGGGCCTGTCCGGGATCATATTGTTTGTCCGGGAAATGACTGTTTGGGATAATTTATTACATAGTACCTGAATCTTTGTGTGTCGGTCATTTTGTGGTGGGGGTGTTACAGCCCCCTATCTAACAGTGGTAGTTAGGTAATTACCTCACCGGCCGGCAGTTAAGGGGTTAAGTCATCAGACCTGATGTTTGACTGCCGGGCCGGCTTGACTGACAGTGTCATCGAGACTCTCCCCTAGTCAACACTGGAGAGTGCTAACGAGACTCTCCCATATACAACACTGGAGAGTTCACCAGCTCCCTGATACACCTAGGGAGTGTACGAGACTCTCCCATATACACTGCTGGAGAGTGTCAGCGAGACTCTCCCCTATACAACACTGGAGAGTTCACTAGCTCCCTGATACACCTGGGAGTGTTCAACAGACAGACCTGGAGATTGACTCTTCGTGCTGGTGACGGCCTTAGACTATCTACTGGCTTATTCACCGTACCGACTGTGTTCCTGAGACTATGTACCTGAAAATGGACTGTTGTACCTGAACTTATGTACCTGAAAGTGTGTGACACTGGTAACAGGTGGTGTCTTGTGTGACACTGGTAACAGGTGGTGTCTTGTGTGACACTGGTAACAGGTGGTGTCTTGTGTGACCCTGGTAACAGGTGGTGTCTTGTGTGACACTGGTAACAGGTGGTGTCTTGTGTGACACTATGTGGTGTCAGGTATTTAGTGGTGTAGTCAGTCAGAGTTTGTGACGATGGCACGACACAGGTTGAGTCGTGTATTTGATGTGTGTCATAACGCGGTGAAAAGGTTTTATTAGAGATGGGTTCATGATGCAAGGAAGGTGTCTTATGGGCACAGAGAGAAGGGTGTCGTGTGACACAGAAGAGAGGCGTGTCGGGTGACACCGGGGCGTGTCATGTGACACAGAGAACGGGTGTCAGGGGACCCCGTGAGAAGGCGTGCCATAAGACAAAGAAGTATCATGACAAGGTGTGGTAGTGTCCTGCGTGACACTAGAAGATGGTAGCGACTTGACACTACACCGAATACTCGATTTTACTTGTGACTTTTATCTTGTACTGTGGTTTTGTGTAAATAGGTTTTTACACAGATTATTAGATTATGTTTTTATTCAGATTATATGCTTTTATATTAATAATATATATTTAATATAATAAAAATCTGAAATACGATATTTTACTCAGTATCCCAAACAGTCGTTTAATTACAAATACTTCTTTATTTGTAATAAGTTTTTTTCTTCTTCAGACGTTAACAATAATTCATATTAAACGCTAAACCAATGTCGGTCTCCTGAGCGCCAGACAGACGTGCTTCCTTTTTGTTCTCACCTTATCTTGATAGTTTGTTCAAGAATGTTATAGTGTGAAGAATGTGCCATCGTTCAAGACTCCTAGTCATAATGGCTAGAATGACCTCCACTTATCCTTATATAGATTAACGGCGATGAGGGGCAATCCCACAGCGAGGCTAGACTGAAATAATAATAATATCTTTATTTACTACAAGTACATGTACAAGGTATACAGGTCTAGCTGACATCAATGACATACTACTGTATAAAAAGCCCCTTGTTATGCTGAGCATTTCCCGCAAATTAGGTCAGTGTCCCAGGATGCGACCCACACCAGTCGACTAACACCCAGGTACCCATTGTACTGATGGGTGAACATAGACAACAAATGTAAAGAAACACGCCCAATGTTTCTACGCTGGCTGGGAATCGAACTCAGACCCTCGCCGTGTGAAGCGAGAGCTTTCGCCACCAGGCCACCAGAGCCCTGTTGTTTGCATTTATTATTTTCCAAGCAGCTGTAGCGTGTGTACATTTCAATCAGATCGATGAAGTCTTGTCGTGACACAGGGAAGTCCAAGTCATCGACGATCTTATATGACGTCAGTGGCTTGGTCTGCCGGCACACAGGTGGAGAGGAAAATTATTTCAAAACTTGTGAGTTTCCTGTCACTTATATATAAATACTTCCAGCAATTAAGGATGTCGCTTGAATGTTTGAAGTGTGCTTAACTTATATACCTAAGAACTTAGAAAGGTGCTTCACCTACATAGGTCTCGGCTACTTTATGTGGGACGCTGCCAATTCCAGCTGTTTTATAGTGTTGTGTTACTTAAGACACTTTTATAGTGTTGTGTTACTTAAGACACTTTTAGTTTTGTGTTACTTAAGAAAGTTTCATAGTGTTGTGTTACTTAAGACACTTTCATAGTGTTGTGTTACTTAAGACACTTTTATAGTGTTGTGTTACTTAAGACACTTTTATAGTGTTGTGTTACTTAGACACTTTCACTTTAGTGCATAAAGTATAGCGTATGAGTATACTTAGCCCTAGTTCATCTTGGGATTCTGATTTATGTTCATCATATCTGGTGTGTACACCAGACATGATATTTATTAACCATGATTCTGTGACATTTGAATTTTTCTGGTATTTGAATACTTGAATATAAAAATATTCAAGAAGCAGAGGTTTTGATATCAGTGGCTTCCGTCATGATATCATGATTTATGGGGGACTTCAACCCAATCCTCTCATAGCTAAACCAGGCAGATATATTAGAAATGTTTTAATTCCGTATAAAACATTGGAATTTTGTTTATTTTCCATTAAAATGCATTTTGGATAGAAAGTTTGATTCAAAACTATATAAATTTACCTGTTTCTAAATAATATATCATCAATTCTGTTATTCATATGCAAATTTTAGGTAAAATTTCAAAAATGTTAGTGCACCTAGCCACTCTACCATCGATTTCCTATAAGTTTGCGTTGAAGGAGTTCAGACGTCGAATGTTATTTCAGATTCGAAAACCCTCGGAGTTTGTGATCTTGTGGGAATAATTTAATACTGTCACACATTGCATGCTATCAGCTTCTGAATAATGTCCTCATGCTTCAATACGAACGAGTTGAATATTAACAAACATTTACATATGTAATAGATTACGTGTGCGAGATTCGAATCCATATATCTTGCATCTCAGCCAGGCATTATATAGTGCCCTTACCTATCCCATCCGTTTACCTGTACAATGAGAAATATAATCCCCTTATATACTCCACCCACTTACATGTACTTTGTACATATATAAGGGGACTAATGTCAGTGTGATACTGGCTGGTGTGTACGTTGCAGGACGAGACTAATTCAATATTCTCTTCATTATTCAGACGTTGTGCAGTAGCTGGCACACAATGCTACTTGGCTTGATGTCTGTCACGCTGGATATGAGGATGGGTTGCGATAATCATCTTGGTGATTGTCATTGGGTTAGGAGCTGTTTTGTTTGTGTGTTTGTCTGCCGCGGGGGATGGGAAAGGAGGCCGTGGCAGGTGTCTGCCTTAAGGACGGAGCATTTGTGTACTGGTCATGGTCTCTGCCATTAAAGATGTAGCAGTTGTGTACTGGTCATGGTCTCTGTCATTAAAGATGGAGCAGTTGTGTACTGGCCATGGTCTCTGCCATTAAAGATGTAGCAGTTGTGTACTGGTCATGGTCTCTGTCATTAAAGATGGAGCAGTTGTGTACTGGCCATGGTCTCTGCCATTAAAGATGGAGTAGTTGTGTACTGGTCATGGTCTCTGCCATTAAAGATGAAGCAGTTCTGTACTGGTCATAGTCTCTGTCATTATTGATGTAGCAGTTGTGTACTGGTCATGGTCTCTGCCATTAAAGATGGAGCAGTTGTGTACTGGTCATAGTCTCTGCCATTAAGGATGGAGTAGTTGTGTACTGGTCATGGTCTCTGCCATTAAGGATGGAGTAGTTGTGTACTGGTCATGGTCTCTGCCTTTAAGGATGGAGTAGTTGTGTACTAGTCATGGTCTCTGCCATTAAGGATGGAGTAGTTGTGTACTGGTCATGGTCTCTGCCATTAAATATGGAGTAGTTGTGTACTGGTCATGGTCTCTGCCATTAAAGATGGAGTAGTTGTGTACTGGTCATGGTCTCTGCCATTAAAGATGGAGTAGTTGTGTACTGGTCATGGTCTCTGACATTAAGGACGGAGCAGTTGTGTACTGGTCATGGTCTCTGCCATTAAGGATGGAGCAGTTGTGTACTGGTCATGGTCTCTGCCATTAAGGATGGAGCAGTTGTGTACTGGTCATGGTTTCTGCCATTAAAGATGGAGTAGTTGTGTACTGGTCATGGTCTCTGCCATTAAGGACGGAGCAGTTGTGTACTGGTCATGGTCTCTGCCATTAAGGATGGAGCAGTTGTGTACTGGTCATGGTCTCTGCCATTAAGGATGGAGCAGTTGTGTACTGGTCATGGTCTCTGCCATTAAAGATGGAGTAGTTGTGTACTGGTCATGGTCTCTGCCATTAAAGATGGAGTAGTTGTGTACTGGCCATGGTCTCTGCCATTAAAGATGGAGTAGTTGTGTACTGGTCATGGTCTCTGCCATTAAAGATGGAGCAGTTGTGTACTGGTCATGGTCTCTGCCATTAAGGACGGAGCAGTTGTGTACTGGTCATGGTCTCTGCCATTAAGGATGGAGCAGTTGTGTACTGGTCATGGTCTCTGCCATTAAGGATGGAGCAGTTGTGTACTGGTCATGGTCTCTGCCATTAAGGACGGAGCAGTTGTGTACTGGTCATGGTCTCTGCCATTAAGGATGGAGCAGTTGTGTACTGGTCATTGTCTCTGCCATTAAAGATGGAGTAGTTGTGTACTGGTCATTGTCTCTGCCATTAAAGATGGAGTAGTTGTGTACTGGTCATGGTTTCTGCCATTAAAGATGGAGTAGTTGTGTACTGGTCATGGTCTCTGCCATTAAAGATGGAGTAGTTGTATACTGGTCATGGTCTCTGCCATTAAAGATGGAGTAGTTGTGTACTGGTCATGGTCTCTGCCATTAAGGATGGAGCAGTTGTGTACTGGTCATGGTCTCTGCCATTAAGGACGGAGCAGTTGTGTACTGGTCATGGTCTCTGCCATTAAGGATGGAGCAGTTGTGTACTGGTCATTGTCTCTGCCATTAAAGATGGAGTAGTTGTGTACTGGTCATTGTCTCTGCCATTAAAGATGGAGTAGTTGTGTACTGGTCATGGTTTCTGCCATTAAAGATGGAGTAGTTGTGTACTGGTCATGGTCTCTGCCATTAAAGATGGAGTAGTTGTGTACTGGTCATGGTCTCTGCCATTAAAGATGGAGTAGTTGTGTACTGGTCATGGTCTCTGCCATTAATGATGGAGTAGTTGTGTACTGGTCATGGTCTCTGCCATTAAGGACGGAGCAGTTGTGTACTGGTCATGGTCTCTGCCATTAAGGATGGAGCAGTTGTGTACTGGTCATGGTCTCTGCCATTAAAGATGGAGTAGTTGTGTACTGGTCATGGTCTCTGCCATTAAAGATGGAGTAGTTGTGTACTGGTCATGGTCTCTGCCATTAAAGATGGAGTAGTTGTGTACTGGTCATGGTCTCTGCCATTAAAGATGGAGCAGTTGTGTACTGGTCATGGTCTCTGCCATTAAGGACGGAGCAGTTGTGTACTGGTCATGGTCTCTGCCATTAAGGATGGAGCAGTTGTGTACTGGTCATGGTCTCTGCCATTAAGGATGGAGCAGTTGTGTACTGGTCATGGTCTCTGCCATTAAGGACGGAGCAGTTGTGTACTGGTCATGGTCTCTGCCATTAAGGACGGAGCAGTTGTGTACTGGTCATTGTCTCTGCCATTAAAGATGGAGCAGTTGTGTACTGGTCATGGTAGGCTACGTCAGACGTCTGTCAACAAAATACAGTTGAGAAATCTTTCTAAATTTTTATGCTTACGAATGACTGCAAGTTAACTTTTTTCTGTGTGTTTATCTGCATGATAATATTGATTTAAATTTCGGTGCGGTGAAGTTCATAGTATATAAAGATCTATCAAGAGGTCAACAACAAACACCTGTAATAAATAACAAAAGAATATAAAAACATAAAAAAAGGTCAAAAACATCAAAATAATAAGAAAACATCAAAAACATCCTTGACCAAAGTTATCGAAGAGAAGAGCTGGAATCCGCTGTAAATTTTATTTACACAATCATTATACAAAGTGATACACTGACTGGTAGAATAAACAAAGCTTTGGGACATTGATACTGAGTACACGAGATAAAAGGAGACAGATAAATAGTTCTGGCTCTGACGCATAACCAAACACATAGGATGGAGTGAGGAAAACATTTAAAAGTATTATGATAATGTTTGTGACTTCAACATGAAGGTCATGCTTTGATTATTGCGGAAATAAACACTGGAATTTATTTTTTTGTGTATCAGGATTAATCTGAATCCAATTGTGTTTTCGGAGCCGAGTTTAGGCTCTCATATTGTTTGGTCAACCCAAGACCGCAACCAAGGGGAGTTTAGGGGGGGCTTACTCTCATATTGTTTGGTCAACCCAAGACCGCAACCAAGGGGAGTTTAGGGGGGCTTACTCTCATATTGTTTGGTCAACCCAAGACCGCAACCAAGGGGAGTTTAGGGGGGCTTACTCTCATATTGTTTGGTCAATCCAAGACCGCAACCAAGGGGAGTTTAAGGGGGGCTTAGACTCTTCCTCCTGGATACATTTTGCTCTCGCTTTCCCTGGAATTCTCAGAAATAACCAAACATTCAGGGAGGATAAATATAGAGGTGAACTATAATGTAAGACTAGACGACATAGTCATCATATGGAGTACTGGTGACACGAGAGTGATGAAAAACAATTACCAAGGCTTCACTCATTTTCTTGAGGATTAATATTTTGCTGCATAAGTTATGACACACAATCTCTGAGGTAGGTATAAGGTTTGTCAGGAAACAGGACAAGTGTTTCCTGACGTGGGTTTTAGTCATATGTTGACCCGGAGCTGGAGCTTTTGGTCATCTGACCGAGGCCTTCAGCTGGCTTACCGATCCACCCCTTGTTTTATCAGTGTCACTGACAACACTAACATAGGCTGTTGATGCTGTAAACTTTTAGCCAGAAACCTTTTTTTAATATATATAATATATATGGATTGTCGTGAGGGTATAACTATGGATTGTTGTGAGGGTATAACTATGGATTGTTGTGAGGGTATAACTATGGATTGTCGTGAGGGTATAACTATGGACTGTTGTGAGGGTATAACTATGGATTGTCGTGAGGGTATAACTAAGGATTGTTGTGAGGGTATAACTAGGGACTGTCGTGAGGGTATAACTATGGATTGTCGTGAGGGTATAACTATGGATTGTTGTGAGGGTATAACTATGGATTGTCGTGAGGGTATAACTATGGATTGTTGTGAGGGTATAACTAGGGACTGTCGTGAGGGTATAACTATGGATTGTCGTGAGGGTATAACTATGGATTGTTGTGAGGGTATAACTAGGGACTGTCGTGAGGGTATAACTATTGATTGTCGTTAGATAGGTATAACTTAGGATTGTCTTGAGGGTATAACTATGGATTGTCGTGAGGGTATAACTAGGGATTGTCGTGAGAGGTATAACTAGGGATTGTCGTGAGGGTATAACTAGGGATTGTCGTGAGGGTATAACTAAGGATTGTCGTGAGGGTATAACTAAGGATTGTCGTGAGGGTATAACTAGGGATTGTCGTGAGGGTATAACTAAGGATTGTCGTGAGGGTATAACTAAGGATTGTCGTGAGGGTATAACTAAGGATTGTCGTGAGGGTATAACTAAGGATTGTCGTGAAAGTATAACTAAGGATTGTCGTGAGGGTATAACTAAGGATTGTCGTGAGGGTATAACTAGGGATTGTCGTGAGGGTATAACTAGGGATTGTCGTGAGGGTAAAACTAGGGATTGTCGTGAGGGTATAACTAAGGATTGTCGTGAGCTTATAACTAAGAATTGTCGTGAGGGTATAACTAAGGATTGTCGTGAGGGCATAACTAAGGATTGTCGTGAAAGTATAACTAAGGATTGTCGTGAGGGTATAACTAAGGATTGTCGTGAGGGTAAAACTAAGGATTGTCGTAAGAGTATAACTAAGGATTGTCGTGAGGGTATAACTAGGGATTGTTGTGAGGGTATAACTAAGGATTGTAGTGAGGGTATAACTAAGGATTGTCGTGAAGGTATAACTAAGGATTGTCGTGAGGGTATAACTAAGGATTGTCGTGAGGGTATAACTAAGGATTGTCGTGAGGGTATAACTAAGGATTGTCGTGATGGTATAACTAAGGATTGTCGTGAGGGTATAACTAAGGATTGTCGTGAGGTTATAACTAAGGATTGTCGTGAGGGTATAACTAAGGATTGTCGTGAGGGTATAACTAAGGATTGTCGTGAGGGTATAACTAAGGATTGTTGTGAGGGTATAACTAAGGATTGTCGTGAGGGTATAACTAAGGATTGTCGTGAGGGTATAACTAAGGATTGTTGTGAGGGTATAACTAAGGATTGTCGTGAGTGTATAACTAAGGATTGTTGTGAGGGTATAACTAAGGATTGTCGTGAGGGTATAACTAAGGATTGTCGTGAGGGTATAACTAAGGATTGTCGTGAGGGTATAACTAGGGATTGTCGTGAGGGTATAACTAGGGATTGTCGTGAGGGTAAAACTAGGGATTGTCGTGAGGGTATAACTAAGGATTGTCGTGAGCTTATAACTAAGAATTGTCGTGAGGGTATAACTAAGAATTGTCGTGAGGGTATAACTAAGGATTGTCGTGAAATTATAACTAAGGATTGTCGTGAGGGTATAACTAAGGATTGTCGTAAGAGTATAACTAAGGATTGTCGTGAGGGTATAACTAAGGATTGTTGTGAGGGTATAACTAAGGATTGTCGTAAGAGTATAACTAAGGATTGTCGTGAGGGTATAACTAAGGATTGTCGTGAGGGTATAACTAAGGATTGTCGTGAGGGTATAACTAAGGATTGTCGTGAGGGTATAACTAAGGATTGTCGTGATGGTATAACTAAGGATTGTCGTGAGGGTATAACTAAGGATTGTCGTGAGTGTATAACTAAGGATTGTCGTGAGGGTATAACTAAGGATTGTCGTGAGAGTATAACTAAGGATTGTCGTGAGTGTATAACTAGGGATTGTCGTGAGGGTATAACTAGGGATTGTCGTGAGGGTACAACTAGGGATTGTCGTGAGGGTATAACTAAGGATTGTCGTGAGGGTATAACTAAGGATTGTCGTGAGGGTATAACTAAGGATTGTCGTGAAAGTATAACTAAGGATTGTCGTGAGGGTATAACTAAGGATTGTCGTGAGGGTATAACTAGGGATTGTCGTGAGGGTATAACTAGGGATTGTCGTGAGGGTAAAACTAGGGATTGTCGTGAGGTTATAACTAAGGATTGTCGTGAGGGTATAACTAAGGATATCGTGAGGGTATAACTAAGGATTGTTGTGAGGGTATAACTAAGGATTGTCGTGAGGGTATAACTAAGGATTGTCGTGAGGGTATAACTAAGGATTGTCGTGAGGGTATAACTAAGGATTGACGTGAGGGTATAACTAAGGATTGTTGTGAGGGTATAACTAAGGATTGTCGTGAGGGTATAACTAAGGATTGTCGTGAGGGTATAACTAAGGATTGTCGTGAGGGTATAACTAAGGATTGTCGTGAGGGTATAACTAAGGATTGTCGTGAGGGTATAACTAAGGATTGTTGTGAGGGTATAACTAAGGATTGTTGTGAGGGTATAATTAAGGATTGTCGTGAGGGTATAACTAAGGATTGTCGTGAGGGTATAACTAAGGATTGTCGTGAGGGTATAACTAAGGATTGTTGTGAGGGTATAACTAAGGATTGTCGTGAGGGTATAACTAAGGATTGTCGTGAGGGTATAACTAAGGATTGTCGTGAGGGTATAACTAAGGATTGTTGTGAGGGTATAACTAAGGATTGTCGTGAGGGTATAACTAAGGATTGTCGTGAGGGTATAACTAAGGATTGTCGTGAGGGTATAACTAAGGATTGTTGTGAGGGTATAACTAAGGATTGTCGTGAGGGTATAACTAAGGATTGTTGTGAGGGTATAACTAAGGATTGTCGTGAGGGTATAACTAAGGATTGTCGTGAGGGTATAACTAAGAATTGTCGTGAGGGTATAACTAAGGATTGTCGTGAGGGTATAACTAAGGATTGTCGTGAGAGGGGGCCGAATAAACGGTGGTGATAGTCGCCAACATGACTTTTTCCAAAGTTAAAAGCCTACCAAAGCAACAAAAAATCCAAATACATAAATTAAATTAAATATAAATAACCGTACTGTAGACTGATAAGCAACAGGCTAAAACATCTCGTGGGTAAAAGAAAGGCATTTACAGGAGAATCCAAATATGAGAATGTCACCTTATTGACAATTACCAAAAAAAAAAATGGAAGTTAAATTTAGGTAGCGAGGGAATCAAAGATCATCAAAAAAGTTTCTTTCAGGTATATAAGCATAAGTTTAAGAAGCAAATTGAGGATGACACTGCAGCAGATGCCACATCTGAATCAAAACTGCTTCACTGTCAGATAAGTGGAAAGACTTCAATAGCGTGCAGGAGGAGAGCTCAGTAAACAACAAGGAAGTCTGCTATGTGTCGAATGAACGCTTTAAAGAGACCATATCAGCGTAAATGATAAATACCGAAAAGCTTACTGGAAGGGAACACAAACGGCGCACAGCTGGAAACTAAAGACTCAAATGAGTCACAGAGATACCAGCGTCAGTGTGGTAAGGGAGTGGAATGATCTTTACCAAGAGGTGGTGGAGGCAGGTAATATGTAGTTTTAAGAATAGGTACGACAGCGTCCACGAGTTTAGGACGGAGTAAGTTGAGAGGTGGGACCAAGAGCTAGGACGCTATTTCTGCAACCACATATAGATAAGTATATGCACACCTAAGCATAAATGCACACAGGTATGTACGTATGCACAAAGATAGGTGAGTACACCAAGCAGGACTTCAAACAGACCTGGACAAGCTTGACATCTGCTCTAGCAACTGGCTTCTCGAATTTAACCCCACCAAATGCAAAGTCATGAAGATCAGAGAAGGGCAAAGAAGACCGCTGACAGAGTACAGGCTAGGTGGACAAAGGCTACAAACCTCATCAAAGGAGAAAGACCTTGGGGTGAGTATAACGCCAAGCACGTCTCCGGAAACACACATCAACCAGATAACTGCGGCAGCATATGGGCGACTGGCAAACCTAAGATTAGCGTTCTGTTACCTTAACAAGGAATCGTTCAGGACACTGTACACCGTGTACGTCAGGCCCATACTAGAGTATGCAGCACCAGTCTGGAACCCACACCTGGTCAAGCACGTCAAGAAATTAGAGAAAGTGCAAAGGTTTGCGACAAGGCTAGTTCCACAGCTAAGGGGAATGCCATATGAAGAAAGGTTGAGGGAAATAGGACTAACAACACTGGAGGAAAGAAGGGTCAGAGGAGACATGATAACGACATACAAAATACTGCGGGGAATCGACAAGGTAGACAGTGACAAGATGTTCCAGAGAGGGAATACAGAAACAAGGGGACACAACTGGAAGCTGAAGACTCAGATGAGTCAAAGGGATGTTAGGAAGCATTTCTTCAGCCATAGAGTAGTTAGGAAGTGGAATAGTCTAGCGAACGATATAGTGGAGGCGGGAACCATACATAGTTTTAAGACAAGGTATGATAAAGCTCATGGAGCAGGGAGAGCAGAGACCCAGTAGCGGACAGCAAAGAGGCGGGGCCAGGAGCTGAGTCTCGACCCCTGCAACCACAATTAGGTGAGTACACACGCAAACAACAACCTAAGCACACGCACACAGGTGAGTACACATGCAAACAGCGAGAGAAGTACACATGGACAGAGCAAGGCTAGTACATACGTACAAAGCGAGGTGCGTGTATACACTCGCGCGCAGCTCATTGCACGCACATAGGTGAGTACACAAAGATAAGTGGTGAGTACACAGACAAAAATACACATCAGGCGGTCGAGAGTCAAGCAACGGGATCGGGAGCTAGATCTTTTTTTTATCGCACTGAGGAAAAGCGGTAAAAAATGTACTTTTATCCTTGGAGCCCAGAGATCACTTAACTCCTGGGCTCACATTGAACATCTTTTTCACTCACTATCATATCTACCTCCTCCACTATCATCAAAAAACCAGCACCCACCATCATGGAATCTCCCATCACCATTTTCACTATGCTTTTTGGCAAATACATTGGAGTCTTTTGGGTATTCATGATAGTCCTCCAGTAACCTTCATATTTTTTTTATCAGTCTTTTAGAAGCTTTATAAATTTGGTGATATATACATATTTGGTACATTGTTGTTGTTGATGGAAAGAGACAAATGGTAATGTAGCCAATTTCCTTCATAACTCCAAAGATAAGTTTTTGACATATATTGTAAGCCAGTTTCTGTATAACTGCCATTTAGGTTAGGTCATGTAAACAAACCGCACATAAGACAAACTTATGACGACGTTTCGCTCTGACTTGGTCCATTAACTAAGTTTTGGCCTCCTATGTGCGGGTGATTTGTGTATTGTTCCAGTCACGGTACTGTACCTTTTTTATTCTTTAGGTTAGGTCATGTTTGGCTAGGTTATGCTAGTTTAGCTTATATTAAATTAATAATCAATTAACCATATTTAACCACTTATAACAAATATATAAACGAAAATAAAAATGTAATAATGCGTCTAGGCATTGACCCCCCGAACCCTCTCCAGGGATTATATTAAATTACCAAGTATTTGTTACTCATGGTTGGGAGAACTATATTTATTTATGGTAGGATTTTCATGCTAATTACTGGTCTTGTGCAATAGTGATTATATTATGAGTTTATTCGGAGCATGTATACATTTATTAAGTGAATATAACCTTGTGATAGTAAGCTATAATAGTGACCTATCATTCTGGTGGTAATAGTGCCACTACCTTTTAAATTTCCCACTGGCATTTATCACCAAGCCTAATGATTCGTCTGAAGCTTAGCAGGAGTCTTGTATATTTCTCAAAACAGCGATTAAGCGATCAAAGATATATGAAATACAGAAACAGCAGAAGTTGTGGAGAAGTAGCTATGAGGGGATGAGTGCCTCAGTCTGGCAGGAAAGTAGGTTTGAGGTGGTCAGTCCCTCAACCTCGGTGTGTTTTACCCCATAGCCTCGGTGAATGTGAGAGACTGACCACCTTATATCTATATCTCCACAACTTGTGCTGTCTTTTCTGTATCTAGACTGAAGAAGCTTACTGAACAGACGAAACGTCTCGTCAGTAAATATTCCAAACTGTCGTACATGTATTACTCGTGTACTTCTCAGTACAGTACACCATTAACTTAATGAATATAATATCTATGACTTATTGTAATAACAAGAAATGGTCTAGATGGAGAAGAGTGGAATCTATCACATGAACTGTTAATCTAGCTATCTGTACTTGTCAGTTCCAGGGTTTATAGCTCTACAGACCAAGACCTTCACTGATGACCGGATCAGTTGGGCTGTTGATGCTAGCAACATTGCGTCTTACATGAGCACCACAGCTCAGTTCATTAGGAGCTAACTCGAGCAACTTAGGTTTTTTAATGGAGACAGTTAGAGGTCTGTCTTGTTATTTATATAGAAAGGATGTTGAAAGGACTTTGTCCCATTACGCTTACTGAGTTATTCCTTAGTGAACTGATACACAACTTTCAGTTCTTTGGGTATGGTTCTTTTGCACTATTTGTTGAACCTCTTGCTTTTTGTAGGGAGTAATTTCGGTGTGCAGATTTGTAATAATTACTTAGCAATGCTCCAGGTGTAAATTATGACGAATCTTTCTCGTCTTTATTTCGTGGGGATGAGAGGGGAAGAACAGTTCAAGGGACTATAGGAGTTCCCTTTAATTTAGGTGTTTCACTGAGTTTATACAGGTAGTGAAACATCCTCTACATTCTATAGATATGCATCCGACCATTTGCATCTCATTTGAGAAGGAAATAACAATAAAATCAACACAACCTTGACTTCAGGTACAACTCTCTCTTTTGATTTCACAAACTCAACCTGGTTAATAATTACTATATAGTTTTGAGGTCTGACCTCGATACGGCTTCTTTCCTGTGACTCTAACAGCAATGTGTGAATTGCATATAGTTCATGAGCCATTACATTTCTTACACTGTTTTGGAGACCCAGTGCCCAGGCATATATCATTTTTTTCATCAAAAACTATGTGTTACAGAGTGTTATTGTCATTACAGAATAAGAAATTAGTTCATGAATATTGACGGCCTCTCCTAAAGTGACATTATATGTCGGAAAAATCTTTAAATAGATTGAGTCTAGTCAAATATCCTTGCACGAGGATGTCAAAGAAAATTTTCTTTGATTTGCAAATCACGATAATGTAAAGAAAATGCAATCAGAATTTCGTAAAAAGTAAATTTAATATAAATTCAAAATATTTAACACATTTAAATAAAATATAACCCATAAAGGCAGAGACATATATATGTCATTGAGTTTTCAATTATAATTTTCCTGAAGGATCAGCACAATTTTCTACTCGAGATGACATTGTGTTCAGAGGATGGTAGCTCACGACGCTGCGAAGAATTCAAGGATTAGCTAATGTACAGTACTTATAAACAACCGTCGAGAGGGATGTGAGCATAGTCAAAGAGGTGTACATCGCAAGTATCACTCCAGAAGGAGTGATACTTGTGGTAACAGACTTCTCAGTTTAGATAGATGTTTTACTCAGAGAATTAGCCAGCCTCTTGTCAGTACTAAAGTATCCTCGCTGAAGGCAAAATGGAATAAAGTGTGACGTTTCTTTAAGCTTTATTTTAAATAAAGTCTTTACTGTAAAGATCAAGAACTAGTTTACTGCTAGAGTGCATTACAATATGAGGAAAGCTGAGGGTGAAGTGCTCAGCCTGACTAGACAAACACCAGGAACACCTTATACTAACAGAAAGTGACTCCATAACCAATACCACAACATTCAGGAGACACCTGCAACTACAAAAATACCCAACAAATGGAGCCACTTATACTCGGACCTGCCAATTAGCATCAATGTTGCCGGTAATCTCCGGGAGTCTGGAAAAACTTGAAAAACAAGATTTATACACTTTTCCCATATATTAAATTTAATATTAATAGCTGAATGAATTTATAAACATTTTGATATTTATAACATATTATTTTGTAATAAATAAATTTTAATGTCATCATTCTAGCTGCCCTAGAACGAGATATGGCAAATTATATTCACAATTTCAGCTGCAACTTGGAATATATAATTTCTTGAATGGATGTATAAATATTTCATGTCATAAGTGATATGCTGTTTCAGTACCTCTTATATATCTTGTTATTTTGTGTGAGTGGTTTTTTCTCCCTTCTATCTCATTTCTTGACTCTTTATGGTCATCAACTTTATGTATTTGCAGAGTTGTTTAGCATTATATTTTTACCTTCGATGCTTTTTCCTTCTCATTGCACTTCCTTTCATTTCTTATACATCTGCTTTGAATTCTACTCCTTCATATTTAACTTTATGTCTGATTTCTAATTCTGGCTCCTACATATTTAGCTTATCACTGGCTCCTACATACTTAGCTTATTCTGGCTCCTACATAGCCTTAGCTTATCACTCTGGCTCCTACATAGCCTTAGCTTATCATTCTGGCTCCTACATAGCCTTAGCTTATCACTCTGGCTCCTACATAGCCTTAGCTTATCACTCTGGCTCCTACATAGCCTTAGCTTATCACTCTGGCTCCTACATAGCCTTAGATTATCACTCTGGCTCCTACATAGCTAGCTTATCACTGCCTACACTTATTCACTCTGGCTCCTACATAGCCTTAGCTTATCACTCTGGCTCCTACATAGCCTTAGCTTATCACTCTGGCTCCTACATAACCCTCTTCAACTCATGTACTTTCTTCCTATTTTACACTTCTATTCCCTATTGTTAATATGAGCCTTTTTGTTGCCTGCTGACACCTTTTGGCTAGGTCTTCCATCATCTCACTGATGGCCTGAGAATCCTTTTCCACCTTCCCTTGTAATTCGTTCTGAAAATCTTTCATTCTTACTGTCTTCTCTTCTGTACTCTGTATTTCTTTTCGTCCCACCTACCTTTTCTTCTCCAAACTTACTTAAATATTTTACATGTTAGCACTGTGCTGGCAATGGCTACAGGTAGTCTTCCACAAAATCGTTCTCCTGTGTTAGATTTCGGCAGCATTTCTGGTTCATTTCCACCTCGCGTTCTTGCTCTTTCTTTAACAAACAAGTTTATGGAAGTTTGACATGAACTTTTTACTGTTGCCTCCCTAAGTTTTTCTCTCAATATTTTCGCTCAATCCTTCCTCCCCCAAATATTGATCAGAGTCCTTCCAGTCTATTTCCTTATAACAGAAATTATCAGCGATCATCTGGCTGTGTTGCAGGCCTCGTGTCCTATCTTGCAGTCTTAATAAGCAACTGTTGATGAAGGTGTTATAACTCTATTTTGGGTAGACATTGAGTCATTTAGTTTTGTCAGGAAAGATGACAGCCCACATATATGACTACAAGGGTCGAGCTTCAGCTCCTGGCCCTTGCCTGTTATTTGATCGTGACTGGATTCACTTACTCCTAGCACTGTGTTTTCAATCATACCTATTCTTACAGCTGTGTATCTTGCATGCTTCCACCATTGATTCATACTGATCATCGTACTTCCTGGCCACCCTGAGAGTGAAAAATTTCTTGACCTCCATTTGTGTGTGTGGACCGTCTGTGCTTCCCGCTGGTGACTACATTCTTCCTCGTCTATCTTAAGTGTAAAATATTATATCGTCTTTCTCAGTATATGTATCTTGGGTAAACACTGTCAGTACTGCTCAAGAAAGTCAATTTTGTTGCTTCATGCTTGTCTACTTGTGTTTAATGGAGAAACTTTAAAATTACCGTCTTAGTTCACGGAGATTTTTCGTGTTATTCAGCAATTTTGTGACCTCTGGATAATTTTGCGACCTCTGGATAATTTTGTGACCTCTGGATAATTTCGATACTACATCAGAGTTGTCAAGGAAGTATGTCTGTGTGTGTGTGTGTGTGTGTGTACTCCCCTAGTTATGCTTGCAGGGGTCGAGTCACAGCTCCTAGCCCCGCCTCTTCACTGGTCGCTTCTAGGTCACTCTTCCTGCTCCATGAGCTTTATCATACCTCTTCTTAAAGCTATGTATGGATCCTGCCTCCAGTACATCACTTCCCAGCCTATTACATTTCCTGACAACTCTGTGACTGAAGAAATATTTCCTAACATCCCTGTGATTCATCTGAGTCTTCAACTTCCAACTGTGACCCCTTGTTGCTGTGTCCCATCTCTGGAACATTCTGTCTCTGTCCACCTTGTCAGTTCCTCTCAGTATTTTGTATGTCGTTATCATATTCCCCCTGTCTCTCCTGTCCTCCAGTGTCATCAGGTCAGTTTCCCTTAACCTTTCCTCGTAGTGTATTCCCCTTAGCTCCGGGACTAGTCTTGTTGCAAACCTTTGCACTTTCTCTAATTTCCTAACGTGCATGGCTAGGTGTCGGTTGAAAACTGGTGCTGCATACTCCAATATAGGCCTGACGTACACGGTGCACAGGGTCCTGAACGATTCCTTATTGAGATGTTGTAATGCAATTCTTAGGTTTGCTAGGCACCAATATGCTGCAGCAGTTATTTGGTTGATGTGCGCCCCAGGAGATGTACCCTGTGTTATACTCACCCCAAGATCCTTTTCCTTGCGTGAGGTTTGTAGTCTCTTTTCCCCTAGACTGTACTCCATCTGCGGTCTTCTTTGCCCTTCCCCAATCTTGATGACTTTGTACTTTGTGGGGTTGAACTCCAAGAGCCAGTTTCTGGACCAGGCCTGCAGCCTGTTCAGATCGCTTTGTAGTTCTGCCTAGTCCTCATCCGATTGAATTCTTCTCATCAACTTCACATCATCTGCAAACAGGGATACTTCAGAGTCTATTCCTTCCGTCATGTCGTTTACATATACCAGAAACAGCACGGGTCCTAGGACTGACCCCTGTGGGTCAGTCTGACACCTCGTCACGTACCATGACTCGCTGATGTCTTCCCGACAGGTATTCCCTGATCCACTGCAGTGCCTTCCTTGTTATTCCTGCCCGGTCCTCCAACTTATGCACTAATCTCTTGTATGGAACTCTGTCAAAAGCCTTGTTACAATCCAAGAAAACGAAATCTACCCACCCCTCTCTCTCTCTTGTTTTACTGCTGTCACCCTGTCATAGAACTCCAGTAGGTTTGTGACACAGGATTTCCCATCCCTGAAACCGTGCTGGTTGTCGTTGATAAGCTCATTCCTTTCTAGGTGTTCCATCACTCTTCTCTTGATAATCTTCTCCATGACTTTGCATACTATACATGTCAGTGACACTGGTCTGTAGTTTAGTGCTTCATGTCTGTCTCTTTTTTTAAAGATTGGGACTACATTTGTTATGTTCCATAACTCAGGTAGTCGCCCTGTTTCGATAGATGTGTTGAAGATTGTTGTTAGTGGCACACATAGCGCCTCTTCTTCCTCTCTCAGGACCCATGGAGAGATGTTATCCGGCCCCATCGCCTTTGAGGTATCTAGCTCGTTTAGCAGCTTCTTCACTTCTTTCTTGGTTGTATGTATCTAGCTCGCTTAGCAGCCTCTTCACTTCTTCCTCGGTTGCATGTATTGTGTCCAACACTTGATGGTGTACCCCACCTCTCCGTCTTTCTGGAGTCCCTTCTGTCTCTTCTTTGAACACTTCTTTGAATCTCATGTCGAGCTCCTCACATATTTCTCAGTCGTTTCTTGTGATCTACCCGCCTTCCTTCCTCAGCCTGATCACCTGGTCCTTGACTGTTTTTTTTTCTTCCTGATGTGGCTGTACAATAGCTTCAGGTCAGATCTGGCTTTCGCTGCTATGTCATTTTCGTATTGTCGTTGGGCCTCCCTTCTTACCTGTGCATAATCATTTCTTGTTCTACGATTACTCTCTTTATTCTCCTGGTTCCTTTGTCTTCTATACTTCTTCCATTCTCTAGCACACTTGGTTTTGGCCTCTCTACACCTTTGAGTGAACCAAGGGCTCATCCTGGCCTTCTCGTTATTTTTGTTACCCTTGGGTACCAACCTCACTTCAGCTTCCTTGCATATTGTTGTTACATATTCCATCATCTCATTTACTGACTTCCTTGCCAGTGCTCTGTCCCACTGAACCTCGTGAAGGAAATTCTTCATGCCTCTCTAGTCCCCTCTCTTGTAGTTTGGCTTCATTTGTCCCGCCCTTCCTGCTTCCCTTTCCACTTGTAACTCTACTATGTATTCGAAGCTCAGAACCACGTGGTCACTGGTCCCGAGGGGTCTTTCATATGTGATGTCCTCAATATCTGCACTACTCAAGGTGAATACTAGGTTCAGACTTACTGGTTCATCCTTTCCTCTCTCTTTGGTAGTGTCCCTTACGTGTTGGTGCATGAGGATTTCTAGTACCACCTCCATCATCTTAGCCCTCCACGTTTCTGGGCCCCCATGTGGCTCCAAGTTCTCCCAGTCACAATCAGTAACTTTGCCCTGCTCGCATGAGCCCTTCTGGCCACTTCAGCTAGTGTGTCAACCATCGCTCTGTTACTCTCATCATACTCTTGCCTTGGCCTCCTGCTGTTCTGTGGTGGGTTATAGATCACTGCAATTACCACTTGAGGACTGAAGTGTTCCTATTATGTAGTCTCTTGCTTCTCCTCTGCATCCTCACACATGCGTCACATAACATCTTCATTCGTGCTTCACATAACATCCTCACACATGCGTCACATAACATCTTCATTCATGCTTCACATAACATCCTCACACATGTATCTAATAACAAGAAATATCACACAGGCATAAGACAACTACATCATTCAAACACATGAATCAGATAATTACACTCACACATTCGATAAGAATAACATTGACACATGAACTAGATAACAACCACATATGTACCAGATAACAACATTCACACATGAACTAGATAACAACCACATATGTACCAGATAACAACTTTCACACATTAACTAAATAACAACCACATATGTACCAGATAACAACATTCACACATGAACTAAATAACAACCACATATGTACCAGAAAACAACATTCACACATGAACTAAATAACAACCACATATGTACCAGAAAACAACATTCACACATGAACTAAATAACAACCACATATGTACCAGAAAACAATATTCACACATGAACTAGATAACAACCACATATGTATCAGATAACTGTATCAACATGAATGCATAATATATCAATATCCTCAAACATGAATAATATAACAGCGTCCACATACATCATCACATAGCACAACATCCACTCACATGAATCACATATCATCATCCACACAAGACTAACAGAAAACAATTCTGAAAAATGCATCACATATGTACAAAATATGTCTCATGTAATGTCTCATGTAACGCGAACATCTGCACACAAGTATTAGACAACAGCAACATCCAAACATATGCTCCTGATAACAACTATATCCGTAATCACATATTTCAGATAATCATGAGATGCATATATGATAACATAATCCATGTACAAGCATCATATATCATCCACAAACATACATCAGTAAGTATCAACATAACATTCATGTATAACACAAGTCTTCACACACACACAGGAGCAATGAATCGACCCTTGCAACCACATATAGGTGAATACACCCACACACACATCCGCCTTTATGAAATTATAACGCCAACCTTCACACACGTCATATATCTCACGCAGCTGCGGTGTCCGAGAGGTTAAGGAGATGGACTTGAAATCCATTGGGCTCTGCCCGCACAGGTTCGAATCCTGTCCGCAGCGGTTATTTTGTGCAGGAAATAAGATGCTGTGAGATACAATGCTTGAGAGTAAAACTGATGTTAGTTTGATAATGAGAACCCCAAGATCTACCTTTATTGTCTCTCTTTACTGTCAATCTATTGATATCAACAATAATACACACGTTAAGTAAAACGACACAAATGCAACTAATGTGACATTTTATTGTGGCAACGTTTCGCTCTCCAGGAGCTTTATCAAGCTTGATAAAGCTCCTGAAGAGCGAAACGTTGCCACAATAAAATGTCACATTAGTTGCAGTTGTGTCGTTTTACTTAACATATTGTCGGTCATTCTACCAATATTAATACAATAATACATACACGCACACACACACACACACACAGGATCTTGGGGTGAGTATAACACCGGGCACATCTCCTGAGGCGCACATCAACCAAATAACTGCTGCAGCATAGGGACGCCTGGCAAACCTAAGAACAGCATTCCGACATCTTAATAAGGAGTCATTAAGGACCCTGTACACTGTGTACGTTAGGCCCATACTGGAGTATGCAGCGCCAGTTTGGAACCCTCACCTAGCCAAGCATGTAAGGAAACTAGAGAAAGTGCAAAGGTTTGCAACAAGACTAGTCCCGGAGCTAAGGGGTATGTCGTACGAGGAGGTTACGAGAAATCGACCTGACGACACTGGAAGACAGGAGAGATAGAAGGAATATGATAACGACATATAAAATACTGAGAGGAATTGACAAGGTGGACAGAGACAGAATGTTCCAGAGATGGGACACAGCAACAAGGGGTCACAGTTGGAAGTTGAAGACTCGTATGAATCACAGGGATGTTAGGAAGTATTTCTTCAGTCACAGAGTTGTCAGGAAGTGGAATAGTCTGGGAGGTGATGTAGTGGAGGCAGGATCCATACATAGCTTTAAGGAGAGTTATGATAAAGCTCATGAAGCGGGTAGTGACCGAGTAGCGGCCAGTGAAGAGGCGGGGCCAGGAGGGAGCTATGACTCGACCCCTGCAACCACAACTAGGTGAGTACACACACACACACACACACATATATATGTCGTGCCTAATAGGTAAAACTTGTCAATTATCAAGAACTCATTTAAAATTAAGTCCTTTCTAAAATTTTCTCCTATACATTTAGAGATATATTTTTTTCATTTATATTAATGAAAAAAATAATAATTTTGTACCAAAAGAACCTTAGAAAAATTTTCTAACCTTATTATAACAAGCGCAATTTAATTTACCCTAATCCAACTAATATATTTTAGATAAGTTTTACAATAATTTAATAATAAAAAAACACACTGAAATATATTTTTTTTTCATTAGGTTCAGAATGATTTTTGCGAAATTATTGCAAACGCAAATTTTCGCTTGCCTTATTCGGCAAGAAGAACCTTGCTATTTAAGCTGAAATCGCAAGTTTTACCTATTCGACATGACACACACATACACACACACACACACACACACACACAAACACACACACAAACACACACACACACACATATATATATATATATATATATATATATATATATATATATATATATATATATATATATATATATATATATATATATATATATATATATATTTGGGAGTGGATGTGTCAGCAGATGGGTATATGAAGGATGAGGTGAATCATAGAATTAACGAGGGGAAAAAGGTGAGTGGTAAACTGAGGAGCTTGTGGAGACAGAGAACTTTATCCATGAAAGCAAAGAGGGGAATGTATGAGAGTATAGTTATACCAACACTCTTGTATGGGTGTGAGACATGGATTGTGAATGTTGCAACAAGGAGAAGGCTGGAGGCAGTGGAGATGTCATGTCTGAGGGTAATGTGTGGTGTGAATATAATGCAGAGAATCCGTAGTTTGGAGATTAGGAGGATGTGTGGGATTACCAAAACTATTATCCAGAGAGCTGAGGAGGGGTTGTTGAGATGGCTTGGACATATAGAAAGGATGAAGCAAAATAGAATGACTTCGAGTGTATAAATCTGTAGTGGAGGGAAGGCGGGGTAGGGGTCGGCCTAGAAAAGGTTGGAGGGAGGGAGTAAAGGAGGTTTTGTGTACGAGGGGCTTGGACTTCCAGCAAGCCTGCGTGAGCGTGTTAGATAGGAGCAAATGGAGACAAATTGTTTTTAGGACTTGACGTGCTGTTGGAGTGTAGGCAAGGTAAAATTTATGAAGGGTTTCAGGGAAACCGGCAGACCGGACTTGATTCCTGGAGATGGGAAGTACAGTGCCGGCACTCTGAAGGAGGGTTGTTAATGTTGCAGTTTTGTAGCTGTAGTGTAAGCACGCCTCTGGCAAGACAGTGATGGAGTGAATGATGATGAAAGTTTTTCTTTGTCGGGCCATCATGACCGACAATATATATATATATATATATATATATATATATATATATATATATATATATATATATATATATATATATATATATATTCCATAAAGTTCTAGAGTGGTACTCCTATATATAATCTATAATATATATATATTATAGATTATATATAGGAGGTACCACCTCTAGAACTTTACTATATATATACATATATATATATATATATATATATATATATATATATATATATATATATATATATATATATATATATAGTATGTAGGTTCGAGTCTCCTTCGGCCAGAGATCAGTGTTTGTGAATATTTCGCCTGTTCTTGCGAAATGCCTCGGCAATTTTTGATTCCATAAATTTTCCCACTATGGAGGTAAGGCTTATTGGTCTATAGTTCGAAGCTAAGGACCTGTCACCTGCCTTGTAAATAGGTATTACATTTGTCATTTTCCACTTGTCTGGCACTATGCCAGTTTGTAGTGATATATGTTGAAAAGATTAGCCAAAGGTTTGCTAAGTTCCTCTTTACATTCCTATAAAACCCTTGCAAACAATTCATCAGGGCCTGGGGATTCGTTAGGCTTTAATTTCTTTATTTGTCTGAGAACCATGTCACTAGTTGCCCCAATCATACATAGTTTATTATCGTCCTGTTCTACATAATTTATTATTTCTGGAATTTCGCTAGAATCTTCCTGAGAGGAAGCAAGTGTTGAAAATTTCACACATTTCCTTATAACTGTCGGTGATCTGACCTGAGTTACTCTTAAGTGGGCCTATCTTGTCCTTAATCTTACTTTTGTGTACCTGAAAGAACCCTTTTGGGTTAGTATTCGAATCCCTTGCGACTTTAGCCACATAATCCCTTTTTGCTTTTCTTATTCCTTTTTTTATTTCTATCTTTAATTGAATATATTGATTTCTTAACCGCCCATCCCCTCTTTTGATACGCCTATATATGCCTCTCTTTTGACCAATGAGATGTTTTAATCTATTGTTCATCCATTTGAGAGAGAGAGAGAAGAGGTATTAACGTAATTTTATGATAATGAAACTAAGTAATTTGTGATAGTTTTCTTCAAACTCTACACTTACCTCAAGATAATTTATCAGTGATTTCCTGTATGCTAGGACCAATTCGCGCAGGTTATTTCCTCTAGTTGATTCTACCACAAATTATTTAAAAAAACAGTCCTTGACTAATTCTAGGAAGTTTCTAGACTAGATTTCGGCCCAACTGTTGCAATCAATCTCAAGTTAAACTTATTCAATGTAACAACATTCCTTATCTAGATATCGTAAAAATATCGTCCTGCAGAAGTAAAAGCTATGGTCACTCTATGACTGGGGTTGATAGACTGCACCTAACATTACATTTTCATACCACTCTTGAAAATGTAGCCAAGCAGATTCTCTATCCCTTCCTTCTATGCGTCTTTTCGGATATACCAATTGAAATCCTAATCGTACATCCCATCAGCGAGGAATAAGTTATACTCCCTGTGGCATTCACCAGGCGTGTCTCTACCTATCACAATGACTAAGGTCTCGATTATTGCAATAACATCGATTTATCCTGTGAATGCCTTTAGTCTTTGTTTTCTTGCACTCTGCGCTCTGGCTCTTTGTATATTTGTCGCTGAGGAAGTGTTAGTATTGAGTCTCTCCTCCGCCTCTGTTTGTAAACAATTACATAGTTTTTATCCGTAACTATCTTAGGAGCAGTCTTATGTCCTGAACGTGTTAAGGAGCAGTTGAATCTGGTAATTATAATTGTTGCTTCGTGTACGGAAGGTGTTAAAGAACACCTTTGTTAATTATCATAACTTCTGCTGTGTATATCTGAGGTGTTAAGGAAATTCTTAATCGTTCTAAATGGATTACTTTATTCACACCATAATAAACTTGTGATGAACTTTATATATTTTGTCAAAGTGAAAAGTGAAGAAAAAGGGGGGGAGGGAAGCAAACTAAATTAACATTTTTCATTAATTATAAAATTTCAAGTCTCCTTCCCATTCCGGTCGCTGGTCTTAGATGGCCACCATCACTTTTATGATTATATACTTAATAAGGAATAAAATTACGTTACTCCCAATACTCTCTCGCAAAACTGCACACGGAATAAAAAGAAATCATAAATTAAAAACCCACTCATTATTAGTGAACACAGGAGTAAAAGGCAAATATGTATGAAAATGAGTAGGATGTTCTGCTCTAACGGAAATATCGAGGACCACCAAATTCAAGAATTTAGTTCTTTAATTTGAAGAAATCTAAAGTCAAGACAACAGTTCTTAATTGTTCGCAAAATAAGTTAATTATTGTTACTCTATTTAAGGTATATGTCTTCCCCCCATCACAGGGGGTGGTATATACCTTAAATAGAGCTGGTTTTTGAAATGAGCTGAGGTAGGATAAAAGCTTTTAACCTGTAATATTGATCTGTGTAAAAAAAAAAAAAGCTTAGTGGCCATATACCTCCTGCAGAACTTGGAATAAAAAGGTTCGATTCAAGCATCAAGGATCCCTCCTTCAGGAAGCATAATCCTGTTATGTAATGCAAAATATTACCATATCATTTCGAAATAAAAGTGGCAAAGTGATACCTACACACTCCGTATTTAAATTTTTGAAGCCAATCAGAAGAGGTTTCTAAAATTATCATGGGAATGGTCAATATAAAAGTGAGTATAGGACACATGCACTTGTTAATTTTCCCAAGAACCTTCACCCAGTAATACTTTACCAAGACGTTCTGAAGTTATACTCGAAAGCCTTGGACCAAGTTATTGGTAGACAAGAACACCGTAGCTTACAGTATACCAGGTCTGGCGAAAAGTTTTTTAAGGTTTCCCAAACTCGTGAAAATTAAAGAAAATTATGAAAAACGCAAAATTTCAATATTTTTCAGTTTATTTTTGCAGCTCTTTTTTAAAATTATCCCACGTTTTCTAAGAAAAAATATTTGATTTAGTGTAAAAAAAAAATATTTTAATAAAATTGCCCAACAGAGGCATTCGAAGCCTGTAGCGCTCTAGTGTCCTCATCAGAATTAATCCGACGGCCTATTTTGGTGTCATAGGCAAATTTAAGTATGTCACTATTTATTGCCTCATCTATGTCGTTTATGTATATTGTGAACAATGAAGTGCCCAACACTGACCCCTGTGGAACACCGCTTTCCCATTTCGATTTCTCTCCAATAATGCAAACTCTACGTTGCCTCTCTGCCAACCACTCCTCTATCCAGGAAAATAATTCACCTAAAAAGCCTTACTGAAGTCTATTTACACAATATTTTATTCATTACAATGATCTACCTCCTCAAATTCCTTAGTGAAAAATGTTAATAAATTCGTAAGGAAGGAACGCCCCTTTGTAAAACCTTGTTGAGATTCATTGATCAGTTTATGTCCTTCAAGGTGGCTTCGAATAGCCTCGCAAATTAATGATTTTATCAATTTTCCCACAATGGAGTTTAGGCTAATTGGTCTATAATTCGAATCTAAGGAAGTATCTAATGATCTGCTGATAGGTATTACATTTGCCATTTTCCACTATTAACGCATCATGCCATTTGTAGTGATATGTTGAAAATACTAGCTAAGGATGATAACTCATAAGTTTAATTTGAGTAGGTGCAAGCTTAAGATTTTACTGAATTTTTTTCAGAACTTGAAATTGTTGGAAGCAGATCAATCACAGGAGAATGCCTTTCCTGGTCAGAATCTAACTTTCATCATTTAAAGCATTTATTTAATAAAGGCACGACACTCATTTTGAGCTGAGTAAATTTCAGTGTTAACTTTTATTGAATAACTTGTTTCTAATGTAACATCTAGAGAATTCCTCTTCTGATCGGTTTCAAACCTCAACTGCGGGGTATTTCAAATGGAAGTATTTTTGTATTGGGTTTAATCGGTGTGGGTGCTAATTTCCTGCTTTAAAAAAAAAAATCCTACAAAATAAAAATTAAATAATTTTTAATAGGATTACAAAGAATTTGAATAAATAAAAGTTATAAAAATGCAGTTTTACACCGTTTCTAAGTTTAATGTGGATAGGCTTTCCTATTTTCAGATATTTTCTTTCTCAGATAACAAGAGAATGCCTCTTCAGTTTAGCTTAAAGCTGGTGTTTCTTAATGGAAGGCTAGAATTACATTCGAGGTTGAGTATGTCCTAAATTGCCATTTTTTATTAAAGAAATTGTAATATTAATTACCTTGTGATGACTTGTGAATGACTCTTCTGAATCCCTTCACATCTTCACTGGTGATACTTAACAGTGTTAAAAACTTATGCTGCACTCAGCACTGTTCCGTTTGCGTGCATTGAGGTATATGAGACTAGAGTCATGCAATATTGGGATGCCTCTCTTCAGCAACCCAAATACATCTATGTGACTACGCCGCACCCATGTTTTCTTTTATGTCAAACAGGACGCTTGGAGTCCGTGAAAGTGCAGAATGAAATTATGATTGTCGTTCTAGGGTGTCCATGGGAAACTAAAATTCTATAAATGAGTATATCTCAAGCATGAAAGGCCGAGACACTGAAAGAAAAACCCTCACTGGTATTAATATACAAGCGTTCGTCTAAATGGATCATAAAGCTATCGTTAGAATGCATGAGACACACAAAACAATTCACAAGCATGTTTTTACACACTTGTAACAGATAACGACATCCATAATTGATAACAACATGCATATTCACGAGTCGGATAAGAACATACACATATATTTGACAGATAACACTAACATCCTCACACATGAATCAGAATACATCATGCTCGCACATGCATACAATAACAACGACATCCACAACATGCATTATAAAAACTACAGCATACATACACATGCATCAGATAACACTTTCCACACAAAAACATCAAATAACACTTTCCATAAATAACATCAGATAATATCCACAAACATTCATGAGATAAACAGACACACACATTAGTAGCAGCCATTGAAGAGGCGTTGCCAGGAGCTGTGAATCGACCCCTGCAACCACAACTAGGTGAGTACACACACATATACAGTTGTAAGATAATACCACCAACATTCAAACACACGTGGGTAAAGCTCTCGCTTCACGCACGGAGGGGCCGGGTTCAATTCCTGGTGGGGCAGAAACATTTCGAAGTGTTTCCTTACACACACACACACACACATACATACAACAGGCCTAGTGTCTAATTGACATGTGCCTAGGACAAAATGGTAACTAACACGTCATATATCTCACGCAGCTGCGGTGTCCGAGAGGTTAAGGAGATGGACTTGAAATCCATTGGGCTCTGCCCGCACAGGTTCGAATCCTGTCCGCAGCGGTTGTTTTGTGCAGGAGATATAGCCTGACACTGGGAACCCACGACCTAGCTATAATGTCTGCCTTTTTTTTACTGTGAAACAAATTATATTAATAATTAATTTTTTACATTGTTGTTCTGTAACGTACTACAGGATGTCCGAGGGTCTCACCTGCGATGTATTCAGGAGAGAGAGAGAGGAAATGGATGCTTCAATAATACGGGCGCATCCCTCACTCTCCTCATCTCACTGTTCCATATAGGATTAATGTCTTCACAGTTACTGGTAATACCAGGAGTAATTGTCCGGGTCAGCGGGGTTCCATAATAGCGTGCCACAACCCTCCATGGTGATCAAAGCTGAACTACCATCAAGGGATCCCATTCTCTTGTTCACCACTCAGAAAGGTCATTTCGGACCGCAAACAAAAACTTTGATGCAATATCTGCAAGTATGAAAAAAATAGTAATTTTGTTATTATTATGTTCTCCTGGATATCATAATATATGTAACCATAATTTCTTATTCTCGATGACGAATACCTATCTTTTATCGCATTATTGTATCTCAAAAAAAAAAAAAGGGAACAGTTTGTAAACGATCTTTTGCTAAATCTTTATTAAACGTTTCCCTGTACAACACAAGTGTAAATTCTTTGTTGTAACCTTTTACGCATAGTTCCCGAACTCTGTCTTCCTATTATATAGATGCTTGATAAATCTCCTGATGAGCAAAACGTAGCATAAATAAAATATTCATGTGTGTTCAGTTACCTGAATCATTATTTCCCCCTTGTCGCCTCCCAGCTGATCTGTCAGTCATTTGCAATTGTAAGGATGTAAATCCCTCCTTCAGTATCATTACTCACACATACTTTGTGTGGCCCTTGAACTAGAATGATTTATTGAAGATAATTATCATTTATAACGCATACTGCTGCGTTGAGCATCAGGAACGGATTACACAAACGGCAACTGAGTGGAAACCAGTAAATAGAAAGCCTCGATTATTAGCCATAAAATCTGCAGCCCAAATGTAGGTAAGGATTAAATGTTGGGCAAACTGCGTAATTGATTGTCGTCAGGGATGAGTGGAGCTGCATTAATCAATAGTGTGACTTATAGTAATTACAAATACTATAGGTATTTTAGAAAATTCTTGTAAACTGCAAATGTTAACGGCATGTAATTAGTTGTATTTTAAAAAGAAAAACCTAGTTGACACTATAAGGGTATATACACAACTCGACGTATGGCAGACATTATACACTGAGAAATTTCTTTAATCCATATTTCTGGGATTAAAGTGTTCTTTTTGTGGCGATCTTGTCATATGCATCCTTAATAACCCTCACGTAACTGATGGGTCTAAACTCATTTTAACCAACTAGTCAACGAAGCTTACAGAGAAAAAGGAAAGGGAGAAAAGTAACCCGTGCTTTAGAGACGTTACTGGTAAAGAGTTATTATCAGTGACGAGTTACGTCAACTAATAATTGATACGTACAGCTGGCCGCACGGAAGATGAGACGAATTAGGACCAATGGAGACATTTGGTAACGCCTCGACGTAGTAACTTATGAATGTATACGTGTCAAAACAATTTGAGTTGTAACAGAGGCGATGATTGGTAGATGAGTTGCCGATTTCTACATATAATATTAGTCCACTATGTTTTAGTTAAGAGTCTGAAAGTAAGTATGCAAGGGAAACAATGTTATTTCTGACCATTTCATCTGACGAAGAATATAAAACTTATAATCATAGTTGGATAATAGTGTGATATTCGTATTATTTTTTTTCTTTCTCTCCCCTTTCCTGTCTGTCTGGCTGTCTGTCTGAAGTGTTTCAAATTTTTTTTAGGAAATCTATATTATTATTATTATTATTATTATTATTATTATTATTATTATTATTATTATTATTATTATTATTATTATTATTATTATTATTATTATTATTATTATTATTATTATTATTATTATATAAACAAAAATGTAAATGTTCGTTTGTTCAAAATCGAAAATCTCCGAAAGTTCTTCACCGATTGCGTTGAAATTTTGACACAACGTTGCATTCGAATACGCGCGTGTTTTTATATATCTACTTGCTCTTTTTGAAAAACAGCGCCATGCAACACACGCTATACTAAATATTTTACTACAGAGGTGGTGCGTGTTCTAGAGTCGGCAAACCAGACAATCTCTATGAACTTAAGAATTTATGGGAAAAATAGGGTTACGTTCCTAAGAGCCCCAAAAATGCCAAACAACCTTTTTTTTAGGCCTCTACATCTTACAAAATAAAAGTGAATATGTATATATATATTTATATACGAGGCGACTAAAATGCCAGGAGCAAGGGGCTAGTAACCCCTTCTCCTGTATATATCACTAAATGTAAAAGGAGAAACTTTCGTTGTTCCTTTTGGGCCACCCCGCTTAGGTGGGAAACGGCAGACGTGTTGAAATAAAGAAAGAATATATATATATATATATGAACTGAAGAACTTATTGGAAAAATAGGGTTACGGTCCTAAGAGCCCCAAAAAAGCCAAACAACTTTTTTTTAGGCCTCCACATCTTACAAAAATAAAAGTGAATATGTAATATGTATATACATATATATATTTAATGGTTGATGCAGGATGTAGACAGGTTTCTATTTTTAAGTTTATTTTATATGGGTGCAATATAAATTTTCATAATTGAGAACTAATATGCAAATCTTATATATATATATATGTCGTGGCGATTAGGTAAAACTGGTCAATTAGCAAGAACTCATTTAAAATTAAGTCCTTTCTAAAAATTTCTCTTATACGTTTAAAGATATATTTTTTTCATTTATGTTAATGTAAGAATTTATAATTTTGTACCAAGAGAAACTTTGAAAACCTACCTAACCTTATTACAACAAACGCAATTTAATTTAGCCTAAAACAACTAAATATATTTTAGATACGTTAACATTAATTTAATAATAAACAAACACAATGAAATATATTTTTTTCGTTATGTTCAGAATGATTTTGGCGAAATTATTGCATACACAAATTTTCACTTGTCTTATATGGCAAGGTGAGCGTTGCTATTTAAGCAAAATCACAAGTTTTACCTAATCGGCACGACATATATATATATATATATATATATATATATATATATATATATATATATATATATATATATATATATATATATATATATATATATATATAATATATATATATATATATATATATATATATATATATAATATATATATATATATATATATATATATATATATATATATATATATATATATATATATATATATATATATATATATATATATATATATATATATATATATATATATATATATGGGGTCCACCTCTGGTACAAATTGTGGGACCCATAGCCTCGGAGAAGTGGATAAAAAGGCTTCAAGGAAGAATAATTGGATTTCTTCCTGAAGCTATTTGAATATTCCACTTCCCCTTCCACCCCATCTTTTATTTTTTTTTTTTACCAATAGGTATATTTTATTACATAATATGGTACAAAAGATTTAAGAGATACATTGTTGATATAAAGATGTGTTTGTCACCCCAGGGGGAAAAAAGTGAGTGGTACACAAGGTGTGAGAGATACATGTCTAGTACATATTGTTACATGTTTGTCACTGATTATAATGCGAAAATCTCATCCAGCTCCTCCGAGCTGGGGCGCGTGCCCAGAATACAGCATGCATTACCCCTCTGAACAGCAGCATTGAGTCGCTGGAACAGAAAACTAGCTGACGTGGGTTCCCTAGTTACCCTGTCGAGTCTTTTGCCCAGCTCCTTGAGGAACTTAGATGCACTCTTTCCCCATGAGCCAAGGGTCTCTGAGCCTATGGGAACAAACATATAATGATGGGCAAGTTCTCCATATATATATATATATATTTTTATATTATTAACACATCGGCCGATTCCCACCAAGGCAGGGTGGCCCGAAAAAGAAAAACTTTCATCATCATTCACTCCATCACTGTCTTGCCAGAAGGGTGCTTTACACTACAGTTATAAAACTGCAACATTAACACCCCTCCTTCAGAGTGCATGCACTGTACTTCCCATCTCCAGGACTCAAGTCCGGCCTGCCGGTTTCCCTGAATCCCTTCATAAATGTTACTTTGCTCACACTCCAACAACACATCAAGTATTAAAAACCATTTGTCTCCATTCACCCCTATCAAATACGCTCACACATGCTTGCTGGAAGTCCAAGCCCCTCGCACATAAAACCTCCTTTACCCCCTCCCTCCAACCTTTCCTAGGCCGACCCCTACCCCGCCTTCCCTCCACTACATATTTATACACTCGAAGTCATTCTGTCTCGTTCCATTCTCTCTACATGTCCGAACCACCTCAACAACCCCTCCTCAGCTCTCTGGATAATAGTTTTGGTAATCCCGCACCTCCTCCTAATTTCCAAACTCCGAATTCTCTGCATTATATTCACATCACACACTGACCTCAGACATGACATCTCCACTGCCTCCAGCCTTCTCCTCGTTGCAACATTCATCACCCATGCTTCACACCCATATAAGAGTGTTGGTATAACTATACTCTCATACATTCCCCTCTTTACTTCCATGGACAAAGTTCTTTGTCTCCACAGACTCCGAAGTGCTCACAATACTTATTTACTTTAATCCAAATTTTAGTGATTAAAGTATTCATGACTTGTGAATTGGTGACATGCAGCATTAATGACATTCAAGCAGTCCATAGGATTTATGCAATATTCACCAAGCAACAAGTGCACAAGGATATATACATGGCAAGGTGTGTACGTCTCGGGGATTGCAGTCTTGATGACTGATGGTGAAGAGGTTTCATGCAGCCTTTGATGACCCTTGTGTAGTCGATAGCCTGAAAATCCAATTACCCTTCCTAACGAATGCGCATACTTTGTGTGTATTCAAATGGGTATATCTCTCTTGATGTGTGTGCACAGAGAGCAACAGTTTATGTACTTGTGGAGGGGTATATATCTCAGTATATTTACTTTTAACTTTTATAGGCTATATATTCGAGATTAAAGTATTCTCGAGTAGTGCTGAACAGATTACACGCTGAAGTAGATGTTATAAACCCAATTAAGCAAGCAAGTGAGGAGCGCGCAACAGTATATAAACCGAGACGCTGAGAGGTTTACTTTAATTATAATTTTAGTGATTAAAATATTCTTCATTGGTGACGAACAGGTTTTATGCAGACTAAATAATTCTTGTGTAAAAATTGTCTTCAAACCCAATTACCCAATCATCCAACGAGTGAACAAGGATATACTATATACACCGGGAGGTGTATATCTCAGTGTATATACGCTGAGAGCTTACATTAATCACTATTTTAGGGGTTAAAATATTCTTCGTTGGTGGTAAATAAATCATGCCAACTACCCATCAAATAACACTGCCAGGGTGCCACGAATCCATCAAGTAACACTGTCAGGGTACCACGAACCCATCAAGTAACACTGCCATGGTGCCACGAACCCATCAAGTAACATTGCCCGGGTGGCACGAACCCAACAAGTAACACTGCCAGGGTGCCATGGACCCATGAAGTAACACTGCCAGGGTGCCACGAACCCATCAAGTAACACTGCCAGGGTGCCACGAACCCATCAAGTGACACTGCCAGGGTGCCACGAACCCATCAAGTAACACTGTCAGGGTGCCGCGAACCCATCAAGTAACACTGCCATGGTGCCACGAACCCATCAAGTAATATTGCCCGGGTGCCACGAACCCAACAAGTAACACTGCCAGGGTGCCATGGACCCATGAAGTAACACTGCCAGGGTGCCACGAACCCATCAAGTAACACTGCCAGGGTGCCACGAACCCAACAAGTAACACTGCCAGGGTGCCACGAACCCAACAAGTAACACTGCCAGGGTGCCATGAACTCTTCAGCTAACGTTAGGAATCAGACTGATGCTCATGTCACCAATTAAGACGATCGTCGCTTATTGGTGATTTCATTATTTTTAGTGAAATAACTTTAAGTTACTATTTATATTTCATTGTTTTGTAATATCATTTGTTAGGTTTAAATTATGTTTAGTGTGTCCCTTGTGTGGAGGCCAGTGATACCAGCGCTAACACAACTAAGGCTGTGTTATACGTAGACTGTATATTGCAAGAGTGCTCTTCACACTACCCAGGAACTTTCAGGCAGATAAAGAAGTTAGTTTCCTATCTGTCTGTATTTTTATTAGTGTTGCATTTTCTATTCCACCATTTGTAAAGAAGCAACTCTCCTTTATTGATTTTTTACGCCATTTCCTTCTAGAAGTTTTCTAGTATATAACGGACTTGCCCTCTCTTTCTGTGAATATAACCTGGTTGCCTTCCATTCCCTGAGGCGCTGTATTACCCCCAAGTGTTTAGTGCTTTCTCCTGAATATATTAATAATCTAGTGCTTAACATACGCCTCATACTATTTTTCGGGAAATATTCTCATCACTATGGGAATTTACCGTCCACGTGTATGTAAGACCCTTGAGAGAAAAATTAGGGTTCTCAGGAACCACTTTACAAGAAGAATGATCAGCTAAGTAGAAACAAAACGAGGATCTTAATGAGAAAGAAAAGATTAGCTAGGGAGGAAAGAAGGAAAATGACTAATGAGAACGAAATAAAAAATAACACAAGCATAGAAAGGTATCAACATTTACGTATACAAGAAATAGTACCGGCCTTAGGATTGTTCCTTGTGGAACCCTACTAGTCACATGCACCCATTCTGACACCTCTTCCCGGACCATCACTCGTTGTTTCTTTTCTGTCAAGTATGCTTTAATCCACTGTAGAGCTTTTCCTGCTTGCTTCTCTAGCTCTTGCGGAGTATTGCGTCGAACGCCTTCTTAAGATTCCAAGAAAAAATAGTCTACCCATCCCTCTCTCTCCTGTTTTACCTCTGTTAATTTGTCGTAGAACTGAAGTAAGTTTGTGACACATGGATTTCCATCCCTTAAGCCGTGTTGGTTGTCATGTTTGAATCCACTCCTTTCTTGGTGCTCCACCACTCTTCTCTTGATAATCTCTATAACTTTACATACTACGCATGTCAGTGACACAGGTCTCTAATTTTAAGCTGCCTGTCTGTGTCCTTTCTTAAAAATTAGGACTACATTTGCTGGCTTTCACACCTCCGGCAGTTGCCGTCGAAATACCTGTTGAAGATTGTTGCTAGTGGCACACACAGTACCTCTGCTCCCTCTCTCAGAACCCAAGGAGAGATAATCTGGTCCCACCGCCTTCGAGGTATCTAGCTCACATAACAGCTTTTTCACCTCCTCCTCAATTGCGTGTATTGTGTCCAACGATCGCTGGGGCACTCTACCGCTTTGGTTTGCTGGTAGCCTTTCAGTCTCTTCTCAAAATATCTACTTAAATATGATGCTGAGCTCTTCACAGACTTCGTGTCGTTGGCATCGTGTGTGTGTACTCACCTAATTGTGGTTGCAAGGGTCGAGACTCAGCTCCTGGCCCCGCCTCTTCACTGATCGCTACTGGGTCCCCTCTCTCCCTGCTCCATGAGCTTTATCAAACTTCGTCTTAAAGCTATGTATGGTTCCTGCCTCCACTACATCACTTGCTAGACTATTCCACTTCCTGACTACTCTATGGCTGAAGAAATACTTCCTAACATCTGAGTCTTCAACTTCCAATTGTGACCCCTTGTTTCTGTGTCCCCTGTCTAGAACATTCTGTCTCTATTCACCGTGTCTATTCCACGTAGTATTTTGCATGTCGTTATCATGTCTCCCCTAACCCTGCTGTCCTCCAGTGTTGTCAGGCCGATTTCCCTTAACCTTTCTTCGTAGGACATTCCCCTTAACTCTGGAACTAACCTTGTCGCAAACCTTTGCACTTTCTCTAATTTCTTGTGTGTGTGTGTGTACTCACCTAATTGTACTCACCTAATTGTGGTTGCAGGGGTCGAGACTCAGCTCCTGGCCCCGCCTCTGCACTGTCCGCTACTGGGTCTCTGCTCTCCCTGCTCCGTGAGCTTTATCATACCTTGTCTTAAAACTATGTATGGTTCCCGCCTCCACTATATCGTTCGCTAAACTATTCCACTTCCTAACTACTCTATGGCTGAAGAATTGCTTCCTAACATCCCTCTGACTCATCTGAGTCTTCAGCTTCCAGTTGTGTCCCCTTGTTTCTGTGTTTCCTCTCTGGAACATCCTGTCACTATCTACCTTGTCGATTCCCCGCAGTATTTTGTATGTCGTTATCATGTCTCCTCTAACTCTTCTGTCCTCCAGTGTTGTTAGTCCTATTTCCCTCAACCTTTCTTCATAAGACAGTCCCCTGAGTTGTGGAACTAACCTTGTCGCAAACCTTTGCACTTTCTCTAATTTCTTGACGTGCTTGACCAGGTGTGGGTTCCAGACTGGTGCTGCATACTCTAGTATGGGCCTGACGTACACGGTATACAGTGTCTTGAACGATTCCTTGTTAAGGTAACGGAACGCTAATCTTAGGTTTGCCAGTCGCCCATATGCTGCCGCGGTTATCTGGTTGATGTGTGCTTCCGGAGACGTGCTTGGTGTTATACTCACCCCAAGGTCTTTCTCCTTTGATGAGGTTTGTAGCCTTTGTCCACCTAGCCTGTACTCTGTCAGCGGTCTTCTTTGCCCTTCTCCGATCTTCATGACTTTGCATTTGGTGGGGTTAAATTCGAGAAGCCAGTTGCTAGAGCAGATGTCAAGCTTGTCCAGGTCTGTTTGAAGTGTGTGTGTGTGTGTGTGTGTGTGTGTGTGTGTGTGTGTGTCATTAACGTATCATAGGCTTATATATAACTTTGTCTTTTCCATTATATATTTCATCATTTAGAAACCATATTGTCATTTTTCACTTTTTATTGCTATTAATAAACGTATCGATTTTTATATTGTGTCTACGCATTTTCTTCATAAAAGTAGAGGGATGGCTCCACGAATATCTGCTATCGACCTTATTCCTTAGCCATATTTACTCGGTATATTTTTCACAAAATTTGTTATTATATAGATGAAATCCATTCTTCAGTGAACTTCCCTTTCTCTTCGTTCTTCTCGTATTGTCCTTAACAGCCTTATTATCTGATCGTTTTTGCTATTCTCTTTCTGATATTAATCTGTATCAGTTTCTTGACCAATTTTTTTATGGTGTATGCATAGGTATTCGAAGTATTTTATGGGTCACGGGCAGGAGTGGTTGGGTAGATCTTGACAGACGTAGTGAGTCTGGGTCGGTGCAGATAATATATGACGTGGGCTGTGGAGTCAAACTAGCAGAAGGATAACTGATGGTATCTCTATGAGCTGTTTCAATAATTCACTGTAAAATTATAATGACTGAACATTTATGTGAAGTTAGTTACAAGAAGTTGTGAGTGATAAATTTATTTTATGGCAGTGATAATTAATTTATGGATTGAAAAAACGATTATAAACATGGAGTTTTTAAATAATATTTGTATATTTGAAACAAGTACTTGATTATATTATTTCTACATGCTGGATTACATTGTTAACAGAGAATAGTTTGCTGTCAAAATGTACTAGATTACTTAACTGATAATTACATTGATAATGAAACTTTGATTACATTAGTAATACACAATTACATTTCTTGCAAATTTTTCAGTCCTCTAACCATTAATCAATACAAGGAGCCTAAGTATACGAAAATATATATAAAAAAATAATACTGACATGAATAAACTAATAAATAAAAACCAGACTAACAAGAAGTAGGAGAATAATAATATAAAATAATGGAGAAAATTAACGAGAAAGTAATTAATTAGATCACGGAAGATTATTCAATTATCTTCATTAAAATTTTCCAAAACACAAAGAATTTTTGCAGCTTGGGCACCAGCCTGGCACTCTACATGTTTATGAAATTATGTCGTGATTTTATTTTCCGCCCAGCGAGTTTGGGAGGAAAATTTTTCGGATTTTTTCCTGTGAGCGTGGAAGCTGCCGTGTAATGTATTCTCTTTTCCACGAGGAGGCGGACATGTAGTTCACAGGAGAGCAACAACCAAGCTCTCACATAAGTTTATTCTTATCTGAGAAAAATATGGTCCTTAATTTCATTTATAGAAAGGCAGCGCATTGATATGCAGTCGAATTTCTAAGAGATTCAGTGAGCCAAAATATGTGGGATGGTTTTTAATGGGTAATCTTTGTTCTGTTGCTGGTTAATATTTATTCATTTTTTCACTGGAAAATACCGTGAGATATTACGTATTTTTACGCAGCTGTTTTTCTTCCTCAGCTCATTTGAAATCTTACAATGCAGAATCAAATTCATTTGGATTTACAACAATATTTATAGACGACGCAATACAAACGTGGCAGTGTTTATAGAATAAATAATATAGGAGAGTACAAAACAATGAGATTATCTAACAAAACTTACAAATGTGAATCTTGACACATTAACTAGTTTTATTTTTACCAGAGACAATCCACAATCATGCTTATCAAGACTACAGTTTTTGGATGTTGTCATTCAAGTTCACTTTGTTCTCTAAAATCAATATTGATATAAAAAATGAAGATACATGATTCTGATGTGAAAAGTGGGTCATAATAAGTGCGTATGCACCTGGAGAAGAGAGGAGTGTAGAGGAGAGAGAGAGATTTTGGGAGATGTTAAGCGAGTGTGTAGGAACTTTTGAGCCAAGTGAGAGAGTAATCGTGGTAGGAGACCTAAATGCTAAAGTAGGAGAAGCGTTTAGAGAGGGGGTGGTAGGCAAGTTTGGGGTACCATGTGTAAATAATAATGGGGAGCATTTGATTGAACTTTGTATAGAAAGGGGTTTGGTTATAGGTAACACATATTTTAAGAAAAAGAGGATAAATAAGATATGATGTAGGGCGAAATGACAGTAGTTTGTTGGACTACATATTGGTAGATAAAAAACTGTTGGGTAGACTTCAGGATGTACATGTTTATAGAGGGGCCACATATATATCAGATCACTTTTTAGTTGTAGCTACAGTGAGAGTAAAAGGTAGATGGGATACAAGGAGAATGGAAACAGCAAGTAAGAGAGAAGTGAAGATTTATAAACTAAAGGAGGAGGCGGTTAGAGTAAGATATAAACAACTGTTGGAGGACAGATGGGCTAGTGAGAGTATAATCAGTGGGGTAGAAGAGGTATGGAGTAAGTTTAAGAATATAGTGCTAGAGTGTTCAGCAGAAGTTTGTGGTTATAAGAAAGTGGGTGCGGGAGGGAAGAAGAGCGATTGGTGGAATGATGATGTAAAGAGAGTAGTAAGAGAGAAAAAGTTAGCATATGAGAGGTTTTTACAAAGTAGAAGTGATGCAAGGAGGGAGTAGTATATGGAGAGAAAAAGAGAGGTTAAGAGAGTGGTAAAGCAGTGTAAAAAGAGAGCAAATGAGAGGGTGGGTGAGATGTTATCAACAAATTTTGTTGAAAATAAGAAAAAGTTTTGGAGTGAGATTAACAAGTTCCGAATTCTCTGCATTATATTCACACCACACATTGACCTCAGACATGACATCTCCACTGCCTCCAGCCTTCTCCTCGTTGCAACATTCATCACCCATGCTTCACACCCATATAAGAGTGTTGGTATAACTATACTCTCATACATTCCCCTCTTTACTTCCATGGACAAAGTTCTTTGTCTCCACAGACTCCGAAGTGCTCCACTCACCCTTTTCCCCTCATCAATTCTATGATTCACCTCATCCTTCATAGACCCATCTGCTGACATGTCCACTCCCAAATATCTGAATACATTCACCTCCTCCATACTCTCTCCCTCCAATCTGATATCCAATCTTTCGGAGTTTGGAAATTAGGAGGAGGTGCCGGATTACCAAAACTATTATCCAGAGAGCTGAGGAGGGGTTGTTGAGGTGTTTCGGACATGTAGAGAGAATGGAACGAGACAGAATGACTTCGAGAGTGTATAAATCTGTAGTGGAGGGAAGGCGGGGTAGGGGTCGGCCTAGGAGAGTTGGAGGGAAGGGGGTAAAGGAGGTTTTGTGTGCGAGGGGCTTGGACTTCCAGCAAACATGTGTGAGCGTATTTGATAGGAGTGAATGGAGACAAATGGTTTTTAATACTTGACGTGCTGTTGGAGCGTGAGCAAAGTAACATTTATGAAGGGATTCAGGGAAACCGGCAGGCCGGACTTGAGTTTCTGGAGATGGGAAGTACAGTGTCTGCACTCTGAAGGAGGGGTGTTAATGTTGCAGTTTTATAACTGTAGTGTAAAGCACCCCTCTGGCAAGACAGTGATGGAGTGAATGATGATGAAAGTTTTTCTTTTTCGGGCCACCCTGCCTTGGTGGGAATCAACCGATGTGTTAATAATAAAATAAATTAACAGTTTGAGAAAACCTCGGGAAAGAATGGATTTGTCAGTTAAAAATAGGAGAGGAGAGTTATTAAATGGAGAGTTAGAGGTATCGGGAAGCTGGAGGTAATATTTTGACGAATTGTTAAATGTTGATGAAGATTGGGAAGCTGTGATTTCGTGTATAGGGCAAGGAGGAATAACATCTTATAGGAGTGAGGAAGAACCAGTTGTGAGTGTGGGGAAAGTTCGTGAGGCAGTGAGTAGAATGAAAGGGGGTAAAGCAGCTGGGATTGATGGGATAAAGATAGAAATGTTACAGGCAGGTGGGGATATAGTTTTAGAGTGGTTAGTGTTTTTATTTAATAAATGTATGGAAGAGGGTAAGGTACCTAGGGATTGGCAGAGAACATGCATAATTCCTTTGTATAAAGACAAAGGGGACAAAAGAGAGTGTAAAACCTATAGGGGAATAAGTCTGTTGAGTATACCTGGTAAAGTGTATGGTAGAGTTATTATTGAAAGAATTAGGAGTAAGACGGAGAGCAGGATAGCGGATGAACAAGGAGGCTTTAGGAAGAGTAGGGGGTGTGTAGACCAAGTGTTTGCAGTGAAACATATAGGTGAACAATATTTAGATAAGGGTAAAGAGGTGTTTGTGGCATTTATGGATTTGGAAAAGGCATATGATAGGGTGGATAGAGGGGCAATGTGGCAGATGTTGCAAATGTATGGAATAAGAGGTAGGTTATTGAAAGCGATTTAAAGTTTTTACGAGGATAGTGAGGCACAGGTTAGAGTATGTAGGCGAGAGGGAGATTATTTCCCAGTAAAAGTAGGCCTTAGACAGGGATGTGTGATGTCACCGTGGTTGTTCAATATATTTATAGATGGAGTTGTAAGAGAAGTGAATGCTCGGCTCGGGTGTTGGCAAGAGGTGTGGGGTTAAAAGATAAAGAATCTAACACAAAGTGGGAGTTGTCACAGTTGCTCTTTGCTGATGACACTGTGCTTTTGGGGGATTCTGAAGAGAAGTTGCAGAGGTTGGTGGATGAGTTTGGTAGGGTATGTAAAAGAAGGAAATTAAAAGTGAATATAGGAAAGAGTAAGGTGATGAGGATAACAAAAAAAATAGATAATGGAAGATTGGATATCAGATTGGAGGGAGAGAGTATGGAGGAGGTGAATGTGTTCAGATATTTGGGAGTGGATGTGTCAGCAGATGGGTATATGAAGGATGAGGGGAATGTATGAGAGTATAGTTATACCAACACTCTTGTATGGGTGTGAGACATGGGTTCATTAGGAGAGCTGAGGAGGGGTTGTTGAGATGGTTTGGACATATAGAAAGGATGGAGCAAAATATAATGACTTCGAGAGTGTATAAATCTGTAGTGGAGGGAAGGCGGGGTAGGGGTCGGCCTAGAAAAGGTTGGAGGGAGGGGGTAAAGGAGGTTTTGTGTGCGAGGGGCGCGTGAGCGTGTTAGATAGGAGCGAATGGAGACAAATGGTTTTTAGGACTTGACGTGCTGTTGGAGTGTAGGCAAGGTAACATTTATGCCGGCACTCTGAGGGAGGAGTGTTAATGTTGCAGTTTTATAACTGTAGTATAAGCACGCCTCTGGTAAGACAGTGATGGAGTGAATGATGATGAAAGTTTTTCTTTGTCGGGCCACCCTGCCTTGGTGGGAAGCGGCCTATGTGTTAATAAAAAAATAATGATTCACACTTCGAAATCATTACTCTAGGGAAAATATGTTTTGAAATTAATAGATTTATGAGTAGCAGGGGTAAGATTCCCACATTTAATTAACTACAGAGACGCACGGCTCATCGTCAAGGAAGAGGACACCCAAAAACCCAGAATCTTGGAGTCATCACTCATCTATATTTCCAAGTTTCAACCAAAACAACGGTTTCTACAATATAGCTGAACCTCTCGTCAGGAAACTTCTTCACTGTTATCCTACATAGCAGCAGATCACACTGCAGTAGACCTACTGAACCATGCTCAACGAATCATTCTCAAATGCAACCTCTTCTCAGCCGTCAACTTCAACCTGACCTCACCATGTCACTACGCTCACTATATATATACGCACGTCCTCTCCCCTCCCCCACGGTTTTAGATAAGTTTACAATAATTTAATAATAAACAAACACAATGAAATATTTTTTTCGTTAGGTTCAGAATGATTTTGCGAAATAATTCCATACGCAATAATTTCGCAAAAATCATATATATATATATATATATATATATATATATATATATATATATATATATATATATATATATATATATATATATATATATATATATATATATATATATATATATATCTTTCAACACGTCGGCCGTTTCCCACCGAGGCAGGGTGGCCCAAAAGGAAAAACGAAAGTTTCTCCTTTTACATTTAGTAATATATTCAGGAGAAGGGGTTACTAGCCCCTTGCTCCCGGCATTTTAGTCGCCTCTTACGACACACATGGCTTACGGAGGAAGAATTCTGTTCCACTTCCCCGTGGAGATAAGAGGAAATAAGAACAAGAACTAGTAAGAAAATAGAAGAAAACCCAGAGGGGTGTGTGTATATATGCTTGTACATGAATGTTTAGTGTGACCTAAGTGTAAGTAGAAGTAGCAAGATGTACCTGAAATCTTACATGTTTATGAGACAGAAAAAATACGCCAGCAATCCTACCATCATGTAAAACAATTACAGGTTTTCGTTTTACATTCACTTGGCAGGATGGTAGTACCTCCCTGGGCGATTGTTGTCTACCAACCTACTACCTAGAATATATATATATATATATATATATATATATATTATAAATTATAATTTTTACATTAATATATACATTATAAATTATAAATTATAATTTTTTACATTAACATAAATGAAAAAATATGTCTTTAAACGTATATGAGAAAATTTTTGAAATGGACTTAATTTTAAATGAGTTCTTGCTAATTGACCAATTTTACCTATTCGGCACGACATATATATATATATATATATATATATATCCATCACAGTGTCGGGCGACAGGGAGGAGCTGCTGACCACAGAGAGGAGTACAAGATCGGCAAGTACAGGGACATAAGCCAACAGTATCAATTTGTTCCAGTGGGATCAGAGACCTTGGGATCATGGGAAAAAAATGCAACACGTTTCCTTAAAGAACTGGGTTCCAGACTCATCGACACCACCAGGGACCCAAGGGCAGCCACTTTCATGTTCCAGCGCCTCAGCGTGGCCATCCAGAGGGGAAATGTATGCTGCGTACTGGGCTTGCGTCCGGCTTCGGAGGAGCTGGAAGAGATTCATAATCTTTTATATATTGTACCAATGTATTCATGTTCATGTTTGTGTTTTCTGTCAATGTATTCTGTCTATTAATAAAGCACTCATTCAATATATATAGGGAGTGGTAGAAGAAAATATTCAAACAGCTCTGGGGAGAACCTTGAGTTTTCCCTGAGGTACGTTTATTGTCTTCTCTGAATATTTTCTTCTACCAAAATATATATATTATATATATATATATATTTTTTTTATATATATATATATATATATATATATATATATATATATATATATATATATATATATATATATATATATAAATCAATAAACAGGTGATATCAAATATGCAAGAAAACCACTATGAAAAAATAGAAGAATTCCAAGCACTTTCATGACTACTCACATTATCAAGGAACTATAGTTCCTTCTATTTTTTCATAGTGGTTGTCTTGCATATTTTGATATCACCTGTTTACTGTGATCTTTTGCATAATATATATATATATATATATATATATATATATATATATATATATATATATATATAATATATATGAAACAAGCGGGTATATCCAGAGAAAGATCGCAGTCAGCAGGACTCGATACTGCTACTG
>WNWK01002682.1:97500-112500 GCA_009830355.1 Cherax destructor
GAGTGCTCCACTATGCTACATGGGTCAACTAACAGAGTGCTCCACTATGCTACATGGGTCAACTAACAGAGTGCTCCACTATGCTACATGGGTCAACTAACAGAGTGCTCCACTATGCTACATGGGTCAACTAACAGAGTGCTCCACTATGCTACATGGGTCAACTAACAGAGTGCTCCACTATGCTACATGGGTCAACTAACAGAGTGCTCCACTATGCTACATGGTCAACTAACAGAGTGCTCCACTATGCTACATGGGTCAACTAACAGAGTGCTCCACTATGCTACATGGGTCAACTAACAGAGTGCTCCACTATGCTACATGGGTCAACTAACAGAGTGCTCCACTATGCTACATGGGTCAACTAACAGAGTGCTCCACTATGCTACATGGGTCAACTAACAGAGTGCTCCACTATGCTACATGGGTCAACTAACAGAGTGCTCCACTATGCTACATGGGTCAACTAACAGAGTGCTCCACTATGCTACATGGGTCAACTAACAGAGTGCTCCACTATGCTACATGGGTCAACTAACAGAGTGCTCCACTATGCTACATGGGTCAACTAACAGAGTGCTCCACTATGCTACATGGGTCAACTAACAGAGTGCTCCACTATGCTACATGGGTCAACTAACAGAGTGCTCCACTATGCTACATGGCCGCTTGATTTCTAAATTTTCTTCTTCTTCTTCCTTCTTCTTATGAGTTAGGTTGGTGGTGGTTTCTTTCCTTAGTTATATGTGTCAACATCATTGTGAGTTGAAACAGAATAAATCAATTTGGATATTCTTAGAGAATTGTTCACAATAACTTTTCCCTACTCCAACAAAACTGGCAAATGATTCTACAAAACCTACAAGAAATCTGTCAGCATGAGAACGCCAAGTGTTAGTTTATGTTAGTAAAATTATTATTATAATAAAAAAGAAGCGTTAAACCTACAAGGGTCTATTTAAACAATTAGTACAAGAAAGTTGCGCTTCTTCTTTTACTTATAATAATTGATGTTGAGCTGATGGTAAATATATAAGCTAGATGTCCTGGCTTTAAGTGAGACAAAGTTGAAGGGGGTAGGAGAGTTTCAGTGGGGAGAAATAAATGGGATTAGGTCAGGGGTTTCAAATAGAGTTAGAGCTAAAGAAGGAGTGGCAATAATGTTGAATAATCAGTTATGGAAGGTAAAGAGGGAATATAAATGTATAAATTCAAGGATTATGTAGAGTAAAATAAAGGTTGGATGTGAAAAGTGGGTTATAGTAAGTGTTTATGCACCTGGAGAAGAGAGAAGTGTAGAGGAGAGAGAGAGATTTTGGGAAATGTTGAGTGAGTGTGTGGGGGGTTTTGAACCAAGTGAGAGAGTAATTGTGGTTGGGGATCTAAATGCTAAAGTGGGTAAAAATGTTGTGGATGGAGTAGTAGGTAAATTTGGGGTGCCAGGGGTAAATGTAAATGGGGAACCATTAATTGAGCTATGTGTAGAAAGAGGTTTGGTAATAAGTAATACATATTTTATGAAAAAGAGGATAAATAAATATACAAGGTATGATATAGCACGTAAGGAAAGTAGTTTGTTGGATTATGTATTGGTGGATAAAAAGGGTTTATGAGTAGGCTTCAGGATGTACATGTTTATAGAGGGGCAACGGATATATCAGATCATTATTTGGTTGTAGCTACAGTTAGAGTAAAGGTAGATGGGACAAAAGAAAATGGCAACAGCAAGTAAGAGAGAGGTAAAAGTGTATAAACTAAGGGAGGAGGAAGTTAGGGTGAGATATAAGCAACTATTGGCAGAAAGGTGGGCTAGTGCAAGTAGGAGTAGTGGGGGTTGAAGAGAGTTGGGATAGTTTTAAAAATGCAGTATTAGAATGTGGGGCAGAAGTTTGTGGCTATAGGAGGGTGGGTGCAGGAGGAAAGAGGAGTGAGTGGTGGAATGAAGAAGTAAAGGGTGTGATAAAAGAGAAAAAGGTAGCTTATGAGAGGTTTTTACAAAACAGAAGTGTTAATAGAAGAGCAGAGTATATGGAGAGTAAAAGAAAGGTGAAGAGAGTGGTGAGAGAGTGCAAAAGAAGAGCAGATGAAAGAATGGGAGAGGCTCTGTCAAGAAATTTTGCTGAAAACAAGAAAAAAATTGGAGTGAGATAAACAAGGTAAGAAAGCCTAGGGAACGAATGGATTTGTCAGTTAAAAACAGAGTAGGGGAGTTAGTAGATGGGGAGCTGGAGGTATTGGGTAGATGGCGGGAATATTTTAAGGAATTTTTAAATGCCGATGGAAAAAGGGAGGCGGTAATTTTATGTACTGGCCAGGGAGGTACAACATCGTTTAGGAGTGAAGAAGAGCAGGATGTGAGTGTGGGGGAGGTGCGTGAGGCATTACGTAGAATGAAAGGGGGTAAAGCAGCTGGAATTGACGGGATCCTGACAGAAATGTTAAAAGCAGGGGGGGATATAGTGTTGGAGTGGTTGGTATTTTTGTTTAATAAATGTATGAAAGAGGGGAAGGTACCTAGGGATTGGCAGAGAGCATGTATAGTTCCTTTATATAAAGGGAAGGGGGATAAAAGAGATTATAGGGGAATAAGTTTCCTGAGTATACCAGGTAAAGTGTATGGCAGGGTTATTATTGAAAGAATTAGAGGTAAGACAGAGAGTAGGATTGCAGATGAGCAAGGAGGCTTTAGAGTGGGTAGGGGATGTGTAGATCAAGTGTTTACAGTGAAGCATATATGTGAACAGTATTTAGATAAAGGTAGAGAAGTTTTTATTGCATTTATGGATTTAGAAAAGGCATATGATAGAGTGGATAAGGGAGCAATGTGGCAAATGTTGCAAGTGTATGGAATAGGTAGTAAGTTACTGAAGGCTGTAAAGAGTTTTTATGAGGATAGTGAGGCTCAGATTAGGGTGTGTAGGAGAGAGGGAGATTACTTCCCAGTAAAAGTAGGTCTTAGACAGGGATGTGTAATGTCACCATGGTTGTTTAATATATTTATAGATGGGGTTGTAAAAAGTAAATGCTAGGGTGTTGGGGAGAGGGTGGGATTAAATTATGGGAATTAAATGCAAAATGGGAGTTGACACAGTTACTTTTTGCTGATGATAATGTGCTTATGGGAGATTCTGAAGAAAAGTTGCAAAGGCTAGTGGACGAGTTTGGGAGGGTGTGTAAAGGTAGAAATTTGAAAGTGAACATAGATAAGAGTAAAGTGATGAGGGTATCAAACGATTTAAATAAAGAAAAATTGGATATCACATTGGAGAGAGGGATTATGGAAGAAGTAAATGTTTTCAGATATTTGGGAGTTGACGTGTCAGCGGATGGGTTTATGAAGGATGAGGTTAACCATAGAATTGATGAAGGAAAAAAGGTGAGTGGTGCGTTGAGGTATCTGTGGAGACAAAAAACGTTATCCATGGAGGCAAAGAAGGGAATGTACGAAAGTATAGTGGTACCAACACTCTTATATGGGTGTGAAGCATGGGTTGCAAATGCTGCAGCGAGGAGGAGGCTGGAGGCAGTGGAGATGTCCTGTCTAATGGCAATGTGTGGTGTAAATATTATGCAGAAAATTCGGAATGTGGAAATTAGGAGGTGTGGAGTTACTAAAAGTATTTGTCAGAGGGCTGAAGAGGGGTTGTTATGGTGGTTTGGTCATTTAGAGAGAATGGATCACAGTAGAATTACTTGAAGAGCGTATAAATCTGTAGGGGAAGGAAGGCGGGGTAGGGGTCGTCTTAGAAAAGGTTGGAGGGAGGGGGTAAAGGAGGTTTTGTGGGCGAGGGGCTTGGACTTCCAGCAAGCATGTGTGAGCGTGTTAGATAGGAGTGAATGGAGACGAATGGTTTTTGGGACCTGACGAGCTGTTGAAGTGTGAGCAAGGTAACATTTTATGAAGGGATTCGGGGAAACCAGTTAATTGATTTAGTTGGACTTGAGTCCTGGAAATGGGAAGTACAATGGCTGCACTTTAAAGGAGGGGTCTGAGATAGTGACAGCTGGGAGGGACTATTCTCAGCTGTCGTATATGAGCTCCTCTGCAAAGACAGTGATTATGTATGAGTGTTGTGAAAGTGTTGAATGATGATGAAAGTATTTTCTTTTTGAGGATTTTCTTTCTTTTTGGGTCACCCTGCCTCGGTGGGAGACGGCCGACTTGTTGAGAAAAAGAAATATATATATATATATATATATATATATATATATATATATATATATATATATATATATATATATATATATATAAAAAATAATTTATTAATACGAACAAATATTAATTAAAATCACTTTTGATTTAGACAATCAACTACAAGAACCATATGTAAACATATTTTAAACATCAAATTATTATAAGTAAAAGAAAAGAAAAAAATAATAAAAAATAGCAAAAATGTAAGTTTAGTTCGCGTTCATTGTACACAAGGAAGAATTAGTCTTTAATGGCATAGATGACTCATGTGATCCACTTCAAATATTCACCGTTGATGGGGTGACCTGCATGCATGGTTCACGCAAGGTTCATGCTCTTATTGACTGCAAGGTTCAAGTTCTTACTGCACGCAAGGTTCACACACTTATTGACTGCAAGGTTCACTCTCTTACTGCACCCAAGGTTCACGCACTTATTGACTGCAAGGTTCAAGTTCTTACTGCACGCAAGGTTCACGCTCTTATTGACTGCAAGGTTCAAGTTCTTACTGCACGCAAGGTTCACGCACTTATTGACTGCAAGGTTCAAGTTCTTACTGCACGCAAGGTTCACGATCTTATTGACTGCAAGGTTCAAGTTCTTACTGCACGCAAGGTTAACGCTCTTATTGACTGCAAGGTTCAAGTTCTTACTGCACGCAAGGTTCACGCTCTTATTGACTGCAAGGTTCAAGTTCTTACTGCATGCAAGGTTCACGCACTTATTGACTGCAAGGTTCAAGTTCTTACTGCACGCAAGGTTCACGCTCTTATTGACTGCAAGGTTCAAGTTCTTACTGCACGCAAGGTTCACGCACTTATTGACTGCAAGGTTCAAGTTCTTACTGCACGCAAGGTTCACGATCTTATTGACTGCAAGGTTCAAGTTCTTACTGCACGCAAGGTTAACGCTCTTATTGACTGCAAGGTTCAAGTTCTTACTGCACGCAAGGTTCACGCTCTTATTGACTGCAAGGTTCAAGTTCTTACTGCATGCAAGGTTCACGCACTTATTGACTGCAAGGTTCAAGTTCTTACTGCACGCAAGGTTCACGCACTTATTGACTGAAAGGTTCAAGTTCTTACTGCACGCAAGGTTCACGATCTTATTGACTGCAAGGTTCAAGTTCTTACTGCACGCAAGGTTCACGATCTTATTGACTGCAAGGTTCAAGTTCTTACTGCACGCAAGGTTCACGATCTTATTGACTGCAAGGTTCAAGTTCTTACTGCACGCAAGGTTCACGCTCTTATTGAATGCAAGGTTCAAGTTCTTACTGCATGCAAGGTTCACGCTCTTATTGAATGCAAGGTTCAAGTTCTTACTGCACGCAAGGTTCACGATCTTATTGACTGCAAGGTTCAAGTTCTTACTGCACGCAAGGTTAACGCTCTTATTGACTGCAAGGTTCAAGTTCTTACTGCACGCAAGGTTCACGCTCTTATTGACTGCAAGGTTCAAGTTCTTACTGCATGCAAGGTTCACGCACTTATTGACTGCAAGGTTCAAGTTCTTACTGCACGCAAGGTTCACGCTCTTATTGACTGCAAGGTTCAAGTTCTTACTGCACGCAAGGTTCACGCACTTATTGACTGCAAGGTTCAAGTTCTTACTGCACGCAAGGTTCACGATCTTATTGACTGCAAGGTTCAAGTTCTTACTGCACGCAAGGTTAACGCTCTTATTGACTGCAAGGTTCAAGTTCTTACTGCACGCAAGGTTCACGCTCTTATTGACTGCAAGGTTCAAGTTCTTACTGCATGCAAGGTTCACGCACTTATTGACTGCAAGGTTCAAGTTCTTACTGCACGCAAGGTTCACGCACTTATTGACTGAAAGGTTCAAGTTCTTACTGCACGCAAGGTTCACGATCTTATTGACTGCAAGGTTCAAGTTCTTACTGCACGCAAGGTTCACGATCTTATTGACTGCAAGGTTCAAGTTCTTACTGCACGCAAGGTTCACGATCTTATTGACTGCAAGGTTCAAGTTCTTACTGCACGCAAGGTTCACGCTCTTATTGAATGCAAGGTTCAAGTTCTTACTGCATGCAAGGTTCACGCTCTTATTGAATGCAAGGTTCAAGTTCTTACTGCACGCAAGGTTCACGATCTTATTGACTGCAAGGTTCAAGTTCTTACTGCACGCAAGGTTAACGCTCTTATTGACTGCAAGGTTCAAGTTCTTACTGCACGCAAGGTTCACGCTCTTATTGACTGCAAGGTTCAAGTTCTTACTGCATGCAAGGTTCACGCACTTATTGACTGCAAGGTTCAAGTTCTTACTGCACGCAAGGTTCACGCACTTATTGACTGAAAGGTTCAAGTTCTTACTGCACGCAAGGTTCACGATCTTATTGACTGCAAGGTTCAAGTTCTTACTGCACGCAAGGTTCACGATCTTATTGACTGCAAGGTTCAAGTTCTTACTGCACGCAAGGTTCACGATCTTATTGACTGCAAGGTTCAAGTTCTTACTGCACGCAAGGTTCACGCTCTTATTGAATGCAAGGTTCAAGTTCTTACTGCATGCAAGGTTCACGCTCTTATTGAATGCAAGGTTCAAGTTCTTACTGCACGCAAGGTTCACGATCTTATTGACTGCAAGGTTCAAGTTCTTACTGCACGCAAGGTTCACGCACTTATTGCCGAGTTCACGCTCTTACTGCAAGGTTCACGCTCTTACTGCACGCAAGGTTCACGCTCTTACTGCACGCAAGGTTCACGCACTTATTGCCTGCAAGGTTCACGCTCTTACTGCACGCAAGGTTCACGCTCTTACTGCACGCAAGGTTCACGCTCTTACTGCACGCAAGGTTCACGCTCTTACTGCACGCAAGGTTCACGCACTTACTGCACGCAAGGTTAACGCTCTTACTGCACGCAAGGTTCACGCTCTTACTGCACGCAAGGTTCACGCTCTTACTGCACGCAAGGTTCACGCTCTTATTGAATGCAAGGTTCACTCACTTATTGACTGCCATAAATCCAAATTTGCTATTTTTGCTGAACAAATAATGGTATTCAATAATATTCAATAACTGCAGAATGTAACAATTTTCCCAATAAAAGTAGTTCGAGTAGATGGAAATGTGGAATTTTACTGAAATTGTTAAGAAAAACTTGGAATCGACGGATTCAGAATAATTACTGGAGAATGCCTTTTCTGATCGGATTAAAACTTTAAATTGTGTAACTTTGAATTGCAAGTTTTTTTTGCCAGTCTTATCCACAGCTGCCTTGATATGAATCTGAATGCATCATATTTCACGGGCACAGGTTCCTACTGGTTTAGCGCTTCTCCTTCATTAAAAATAAAACAATACACAAATAACTCGCACGTATGACGACCTTTTGGTCCGACTTGTACTATTAACTAGTCTGCCTGACTAGTGTGCCTGACTAGTTAATGTTACAAGTCAGACTGAAACCTAGTCATAAGTTTCGGCCGCCGATTTGCGGCATTTGTGTGTGTTGTTCCAGTCACTGTATTGTGACTTTTTCATTCTTTATAAAATAAAACAATTGTAAACAACATCAATATTTTATGGCTGATTCATTAGAGGAATCAACTACGTGTATCTAGATAGGTTTGGGCTGTGTAGATGTACATTTTATTGTATTCTGAGCAATAACAGGAAAATGCAAAACACCAAAGAGTGAGGAACCCAGTATATAGGCGAGGGGGACTGGAACGGGACCAAGAGAGGAAGAAAAAGAAGTAGTGGTAATGGTAAGGCTGGTAGTGGAAGCAGTAGTAGCAGTAATAGTGGTAGAACAAAGTAGCACAAGAGAGAAAGGAGAGTGAAGGGTGAAGGGAGGCAATAGTAATGGTAGTTGCAATAGTTGTAGAAGTGGAGTGGTAGTCATAGTAGTAGTAGAAGTGGGGTTAGTCATGCAGTGACCGAAATACATGCAGTTCTTTCAGGTTTATCTTGTATTATGCTCCTGCCTTTATTTTACCAGCCTGTAGGCTACATCTAAATTTAATTTTTTATCGTTTTGATGGATTTCAACATGAATAGAGTCATTTGCATAGACAATTCCTTTTCTCACCTTGACCTCTTTTAGCTTTTCGTTTAAGCAAATAGCCTTTCTACCCCACTGTTTAAATGTCTGCTCTTCAAAGGACAGAGTATAAACAAAAATTGCTAGTTCGAATATTAAGCAAGGTTTCTGTGAAGCAACAATATCTGGGCTTTCAATATATGCATACAAAAGTAACACTGCTTTTTAAAACTCATAGTAATATTAGAGAAGATAAGACCTTCATGAATTATACACATGAGAAACAACTATCTTTATTTTGTAGACGTTTCGCCATCCCGTGGCTTTATCAATACAATACATGAACATCATCTGAAGACTAGAAATATATACAGAAAACAGTAGATGACTACGGTGCTCATCGTATACTCCTAGGCTCAGGGAATGATTACTTTTGTCTTCTACAGTCTTCTGTATATAATTCTAGTCTTCAGATTATGTCCATGTACTGTGTTGATGAAGCCACTGGATGGCGAAATGTTTACCAAATAAAGGTACGTAGTTGTTGTTCATGTGTCTAACTCATCATTTAGGTTTTCATTTGTAGGGATTTTTCACAGCATTCTGACCTTACACAGTCATTGAAAGACTGACTCATTTTTTTTATAAATATTGAACTTTCCTGATCTACTATTCTCTCAGCGATAAGTGAATTGTATATTACGCTTGTGAACTCTTACTCACACATTCTCTTAGTATTCACTTCAATGTTGAATTGCTCATTATTATTATTACCAGACTTATTAATATTCTCTCTCTCCTAAATATATATATATATATATATATATATATATATATATATATATATATATATATATATATATATATATATATATATATATATATATATGCTAGGAATTCGAAGAGCAGGCGAAATATTCACAAACACTGATCTCTGGCCGACGGAGACTCGACCTACGAACCTCATGACAAGAAGAGAGAGGAAGAGAGAAGAGAGAGAGAGAGAGAGAGAGAGAGAGAGAGAGAGAGAGAGGAGAGAGAGAGAGAGAGAGAGAGAGAGAGAGAGAGAGAGAGAGAGAGAGAGAGAGAGAGAGGAAAGAGGAGAGAGAGAGAGAGAGAGATCGCAGGTCAGCAGGGACTCGATACTGCTACTGGGACGGACAACATTCCCAGGCAGCGCTCTTATCCACTCGGCCACACAAATGCCACATAAGCTGGGCAGCCTGGTTCACACGCCATGTTTCTTTCCCAGTCCGGGCACGACAGTGAGCCTCAAGCATGGATTCAAGCTATTTCAATCTCCTCCTGTATGTTCTGACCTCAAAGCGATTTTTATATTAATGCACCACGCAGAAACCAGGCTGCCCAGCTTATGTGGCATTTGTGTGGCCGAGTGGATAAGAGCTCTGCCTGGGAATGTTGTCCGTCCCAGTAGCAGTATCGAGTCCTGCTGACTGCGATCTTTCTCTGTATATGCCCGCTTGTTTCTGCCTGGTGCATTGATATAAAAATCATATATCAATGTGGTCTGCAATGACTTAACTAATACTCAGTACTTGGTTATCAAAATTTGAAGGCAAGAAAAGCAGGTTCTGTTTTGCGATCAGACGACACGCCTTTACGTGTTGGTTAATTAATGCGAAGCTAAGGTTGAAAATACGGACTTGGATATCACAGTTGAACTTCCAAATATTGCTAATTGTTTTAGCAGTTTGAAACACATATTATAAGGCTACTTTATTGTCAGAAAACTTTTTGAACCTTCCACGTTGTCTTTTTGTTATATGTCATTTTCGTTGGCACGAATTATGAAAGGCTTTGTTATTTTAATTTCCTAAAAACTTGGGATAAAAAAACAAAAAGATTAAAAGAATAGCGAGAGCTGCAGTAGGCCTATTGGCTCATGCTAAGCAAGTTCAATTTACATTCAACCACACTCACTCATATACCCCTCGTCTACAACTCTATTGCCAAACTGGTATGTTTTTATATCATTTATAAATCTAAATGTGCCTAAATTGTATCAATTGCTTCGAGTTCAGTCTTGGCTAGATATTTTCTGCACTTTATTTATATACCCTTTATTTATTCCTGTTTTCCAAGTGTACACTTCAGTCATATCCTCCCGAAATGAATAGCTTTCCAGAGAGTGCAATTTCAGTGCCTTCAGCCTATCTTTGTAGGAAAGATTTCTGAAACCTGGGATCGAGTTTGTTTTCCTTCTTTGTATAATGTCCAACGCATTTCTGTCCATTCTGTAATATGGTTACCAGAACACAGCAGCTTAATCTAAATGAGGCCTTACCAAAGATATATAATGTTGAAGTATAACCTGAGGACTTCTAACTTCTATTATTTATAGTTCTTGATATAAAACGAAGAATTCTATTAGCCTTAATGGAAACACTTATGTTCTGTTGACTTGGCTCTAAATTTCTGTTTATCAATACTTCTATTTTTTTCGGTTTTTGGTTGACTAACATTTGCATTATTGAGCTCATAATTTCCATGTTATTTTCATTTCTTAGGCTTAGAACCTGACGCTTTGTCCGCACTGAAAGGCATCTGCTGGATCTCCGACTTATCCAGATCATCCTGTAGCTTTCTGGTGATCTCCGACTTAACCAGATCATCCTGTAGCTTTCTGGTGTCAGCATCAGAAAATATCAGATGGACTAGTGGACCCCCGGTTAACGGCCGGCTCCAAACAATAACAAATATGTAAGTGTATATTTTTAAGTGTTTTTGTAAGTGTATGTTTGGGGGTCCAAAAAGACTACTCTAATTGACATTATTCCTTAAGTTAATAAATTCGTTCGGTAATGGCACTTGAACAGCATTCTGGAACGAATTATGGCCGTTAACCGGGAGTTAACCGGGGGTTAACAGACCTCATCTGACTCCAGTATATTAATCCACTTCTTTCTTCTTTTCTTCAGTTTCATCAAGACTAAGGTACTGAATACTTGCTGCTAGACTGAGGGACTGATTACCTAATCTTTAATCTCCTCAGTTTTCTGCTTTTGTCTTTGGATTGTATTGATAAAGCCACTGGTTGGCGAAACGTCTACATAAAAAAGATACCCAGTTGTTGCACATATATCTAATTCTTTCCAGGAATCTCGGAATGGGTTCTACAACACTGGTCATATGGAATCAGGACATGCCAGTAGTTGCGTAAATCTTGCCCTAATTACATTAAACCATGTCGAATATTTGATCCGAAGAATAAAAAAATATATCAATCGCTTATAGGTTTTCCTTGGGAGGATACCTAAATAGTTTAGCTTACTTTAGACTTAATGGAGTAAATTTAACAAATATGTTACTGTAAATAAGTAAATTACATAAAAAAGGTGGGAAGGGTGAACAGTTGTTGAAGCATCATCGTCACTTATTTTTTTTGTAATCCTTATATACTGTGCATAGACGTGGTGCATGACTGACTTCTTTGTATCAGTAGGGATCGAGTCTGGATTGCTGTCATAGCCTCTAACTACTCACGAACAATAACACTATGTCAGGTCTTTATTGTATGTACTTTAGAACTTCTCCTGAGCTCTGGTGTGGGTGTTAAGGTGCGCTGTGATAACTTCACTTCACCAACATGCCACCGATCTCCTTAACTTTATATGCCCATAAAAAATTATAATGTTTGCAACTGATGCTCGAAGATTCGATTCTATAATTCACCTTATGGCAAAATAATTTAATTTGATATATGAATTCGTAAATACTAAAAAAGCAAGTAATGTAAGTGTTAAGTGCACCTGCTTTTACTTAATTTCAAGAAATTACCTGTACATGGTGGCTACAAGAAAGTAATTGTAGATACTAGGCTAGTAGATGGTGGCTACAAGAAAGTACTTGTAGGTTAATTAGGCTGATAGATGATGGCCACCCTCGAAGATACCACCCTCTCTTCGTTTGAGTAAGAAATTAAAGCCAGTAAAATGTTTTGCACTCTTGCGTATATGCATATACTTTTTTTTATTTTTCTCACAAACATTAAGATGACGAGAAAATTTTAATAAAAAAATCACTTACATTCAATGAGGTTATAAGTTGGACTTGGTGTTTCCCAACAGGTCATAACAACTGGTCTGTGGTAAATATTGTGCACAAGAACCAGAGGCTGACACTTTCTTCTCTATAACTGCGAACAATGTGCAGGCGCTAATTAATAGTTTAAGTAATTAAAAGATAACATACAACAATCAAGCTTCGTTAATATGGTGTTGGAAACTAGGCTTATGGCTGACCATGTTTGATGAAATAAAAAGTGTTGTTGAGTAAACTTTTCACACATATGGAGTTAGGAGTTATGATACCAGACTCTGGGATTACTGCATTAATTAATTAAAAGTTAAGCGAAATAATGAAATTATGATAAAAGGCTTAATGTCTCATCTCGATCACTCATGCCAATATGTAAAGTACATAATTCAGTTTCATTATGGAAATTTCACGAATCAACACTTTGCAAAAATACACTTATTAAATTTCGCTAATTGTAATAAATGAATGAATTTAAAGAGGCCTACTAGATTTTGACACAAAATTGCGTTCTTAAAATAATCTAAGCTAAAAAAACCACTAGTTTTTTTTAATTTTAAATTGTGCTAGTCCTAGTTTAAATTGTCCTAGTAATAATAATTGTAATAATTGTCCTGGTAATAATTCCCAAAGTTATGGGAATTATTTTTATTATTATTATTAATAATATTATTATTAAAGTTGTCCTACTCCAAGTTTAACTTGTCCAAGTCCTAGTTTAACTTGTTCTAGTCCTAGTAGTGTAGTAGTAGCAGTAGCAGCAGCAGCAGTAGTAGTAGTAGTAGCAGCAGCAATAATAGTAGTAGTAGTTGTAGTAGTAGTGGCGTAGTATTGGGAGTAGTAGTAGTAGCAGAAATAATTCTTCTTTTCATTCTTCTTCTTCTTCCTCTTATTATTATTATTATTATTATTATTATTATTATTATTATTATTAGTATTATTATTATTATTATTATTATTATTATTATTATTATTATTATTATAAAAATCATTATAAGCTAATAATAATAATAATAATTATAATAATTTTTACTGTTTCCCACTATGGCATGGTAACAAGAAAACAAAGTCACTACCATCACTTCTTTGGGCTGCAACATTGAATAACGATTATTTAGTCATACTTATATGTTGGCAGGTTAAGTCATACACAGGTATTGGTAGGCACCTACTTCAAGCTCCTTCCCTTCCACAGTCTCTTCAATATGTCTGCTACTACATTTACATATTTTGTCTTTTTCTCTTATTTTTCATAAACCCATCTGTTGGCACTTCCATTTCCTTTCTTCTTACCACTTCCTCTAAAGCTGTTTCTTATTCTCAAGAAAATTTGTTGTAACAGACTTTCGATCTTCTTTACTACCCTCTTTAGCCTCATTGTAACAACTCCCATGTGCAAACGTTTCTCTCTTCCCACCATCTTTATTTAACTTATCATTCCATCCGTCATTCACTCTTCCACCTTCACTTACCCTCCTATAATCAATAACTTCTGATGTCATCTCTAGAATAAATTTGTGGCATGCTAAGAGTATGTTACAATTTATTCAGCGTATGTCACACACCCATATAGCCATGCTTCTCGACCTGCGGACCAGGTACTCATGGTTTAACGAGCAGGGGTACCATCGTTATACCAGTACCTTGGTTCAATCAGCCAATCACAAGGAAGCCCACCAAAGTTGTGAAGCGATGTGGTACACTCGTACAACAGCCTTGGTAGATTTACCTTCACAGCTAGTTGGTACGGTTATCAGCGTGTCTTGTTCTTGAATTCGCCCCATTGTACACGGCTGTCAATACTGCACATAGGCTATACATATATTGTAAATACCAGCTTGTTTTGGTGAAGGAAATACAATCATTTACTCTCTCTGCTGCCTTTTTGCTCGTTCCTAAGTGGTTATCGTGTTACAGCAAGGTGTGCATGCCAAATAGTCTACACCTGTGTTCGTAATAGCATTCTTAAAAGTGGGCGGGGCGGAGCGGGGCGGAGCGGGGCGGAGCGGGGCGGGGCGGAGGGGTCGAAACTGCTCCTGTGTATGTGTATGGAAATGTGTGCATGTGTGTGAGGGAGTGGACGTATTTGCCGTGCACGCAGTCGCGTGTGTGGGTGAACGTGCATGCGTGCGTGCATATTTGTTTATGATTTCTGTCTGGGGAGGTTGTTGTTGTGTTGCCGTTCAGTTGCAAGTCTCTGTAGTCTGTGAATATACGTCTATGTATCCTCCCTGCTTCTCTTTAGTATCTTCCTAACATTTATTTATTTTTATTACACCTGTGCATACACATACAGAAGAGTCGTTATAGCCATACAAATTTAACGTAACAATGCAACGTTAGTTTTCCATCCGAATTTTTGCCTACCAAAAGTCGCTCTAATTTCCACTGAGTGATATTTCCAAAGTAAGGAGATAGTTGTCTTTACACAACTATCTGTGAGGCAAGGGAACCAGCATGCTTTTGCAGAACGGATGTCTGACGCCTGCTGAAGTACTGACCCGGCTGAATTAATATAAAGGGCACCTCTAGAAGTTTTAAATAGGAGGGATTTGGGAGTGTCAATCTATTGGAAGTAGACGCTAGAAGACTTGTCCTGAAGCAGCCTAGTTATTATTATTATTATTATTATTATTATTATTATTATTATTATTATTATTATTATTATTATTATCATCATTATGTTTTGTGTTCAGAGATGTTCTTCTGCATGTTGTGACGTTCCTGCCAGCTTCAACC
>WNWK01002682.1:115000-199085 GCA_009830355.1 Cherax destructor
GCATTACCAGTGAGAATATTGCAGGGTTGCAACACACCTTAACTCCCTCCCTCAAACAAGCTGCTTGCTAATGCCCCAGTGAAGAATGAAAGTCACAATACTGTGGCTGCAACACAAGAAAACAACACTACCATAAACCAGTATGAAGTCACAACTGATCAAGAGAAAGGTCACAAAAGAAAAAGATAAGTCAGAGAGAGATAGGAACAAGGAAACTTTTTTAAAGAGTTGGCTGGTGACGAGAATACCAGGAGATGACAGTAGTTATATTAGTAATAATATAGCTTGTATACAAAATTAGTCGTAGTAATAATAGTAGTAGATGGTGTTGTTGTTGTGATAATAGTAGATGTAGTAGCAGTTGTTGTGATAATAGTAGATGTAGTAGCAGTTGCTGTGATAATAGTAGATGTAGTAGCAGTTGTTGTGATAATAGTAGATGTAGTAGCAGTTGCTGTGATAATAGTAGATGTAGTAGCAGCTGTTGTGATAATAGTAGATGTAGTAGCAGTTGTTGTGATAATAGTAGATTTAGTAGCAGTTGTTGTGATAATAGTAGATGTAGTAGCAGTTGCTGTGATAATAGTAGATGTAGTAGCAGTTGTTGTGATAATAGTAGATGTAGTAGCAGTTGCTGTGATAATAGTAGATGTAGTAGCAGTTGTTGTGATAATAGTAGATGTAGTAGCAGTTGTTGTGATAATAGTAGATGTAGTAGTTGTTGTGATAATAGTAGATGTAGTAGCAGTTGTGTGGATAAGTAGATGTAGTAGCAGTTGTTGTGATAATAGATGTAGTAGCAGTTGTTGTGATTAGTAATGTGTGTAATAGAATGTAGTATGATATAGTAGATGCAGTAGCAGTTGTTGTGATAATAGATGTAGTAGCAGCTGTTGTGATAATAGATGTAGTAGCAGTTGTTGTGATAATAGTAGATGTAGTAGCAGTTGTTGTGATAATAGTAGATGTAGTAGCAGTTGTTGTGATAATAGTAGATGTAGTAGCAGTTGTTGTGATAATAGTAGATGTAGTAGCAGTTGTTGTGATAATAGTAGATGTAGTAGCAGTTGTTGTAAGATGTAGTAGATGTGTGATATAGATGTGTGCAGTTAGTATAATAGTAGATTAGCAGTTTTGTGATAATAGATGTAGTAGCAGTTGTTGTATAATAGATGTAGTAGCAGTGTTGTGATAATAGAGTAGTAGCAGTTGTTGGATAATAATGTGTTGTGATAAGTAGATGTAGTAGCAGTTGTTGTAAATAATAGATGTGTAGCAGTGTTGTGATAATAGTAGTCAGTGTGTATAATTGATGTTAATAGAGTGTAGTGCTGTTGTAATAGTAGATGTAGTAGCAGTTGTTGTGATAATAGAGATGTAGTAGCAGTGTGTAAGTAAGTAGTAGAGTGTGTGATATAGCAGTTGTGTGTGATATTAGATGTTAGTAGAGTTGTTTGATAATAGTAGATGTAGTAGCAGTGTTGTAATAGTAGATGTAGATGTTGTAAAGTAGATGTAGTAGCAGTTGGTGATAGTAGAGTGTAGAGTTGTTGTGATAATAGTAATGTAGTAGCAGTTGTTGTATAATAGTAGTTGTGTTAGTAGTGTGTGATATGTAGATGTAAGAGCAGTGTTGTGATAATAGAGTAGTAGCAGTGTGTGATAATAGTAGATGTAGTAGCAGTTGTTGGATAATAGTAGAGTTGCAGTTGTTGTGATAATATAGTAGTAGCAGTTGTGTATAATTATGTAGTAGCAGTTGTTGTGATAATAGATGTATGTGTTTGATAATAGTGTAGTGATTGTGATGTAGTAGCAGTTGTGATGATGTGATAATAGATGTGTAGCAGTTTGTGATAATAGATGTAGTAGCAGTTGTTGTGATATAAGATAGTAGCAGTTGTTGTGATAATGTAGTAGCAGTTGTTGTGATAATAGATGTAGTAGCATTGTTGTGATATAGTATAGTACAGTGTGTGATTAGATGTAGTGAATGTAGTGAGTAGTGTTGATAGATGTAGTAGCAGTTGTTGTGATAATAGTAGATGTATAGTGATGTGATAGATGATGTATAATGTGATGTATAGATGTGTAGCAGTATGTGTATATATAGATGTAGTAGCAGTTGTGTGATAATAGTAGATGTAGTAGCAGTTGTTGTGTAATAGTAGATGTAGTAGCAGTTGTTGTGATAATAGATGTAGAGCGTGTTGTAAATAGTAGATGTGTAACAGTTTGATAATAGTGTGAAATGTAGTGAGGTTGTGTATAATAAGATGAGTAGCAGTTGTTGTGATAATAGTAGTAGTAGCAGTTGTTGTGATAATAGATGTAGTAGCGTTGTAGTGTATAGATGTAGTAGAGTTGTTGTGATAAGTAGATGTAGTAGCAGTTGTTGTGATAATAGTAATGTAGTAGCAGTTGTTGTGATAATAGTAGATGTAGTACAGTTGTTGTGATAATAGTAGATGTAGTAGCAGTTGTTGTGATAATAGATGTAGTAGATTGTATGATGATAGTAGATGTAGTAGCAGTTGTGTGATAATAGTAGATAGCAGTGTTTAATTGATGTAAGCATGATAGAGATGTAGTAGCAGTTGTTGATAATAGTAGAGTAGTGCAGTGTTGTGATAATAGAGATGTAGTATGTTGTTGTGAAAATAGTAGAAATTTGTAGAGTAGACATTGTGATAATAGTAGATGTAGTACAGTTGTTGTATAATAGTAGATGTAGTAGCAGTTGTTGTGATAATAGTAGATTTAGTAGCAGTTGTGGATAATAGATTAGTAGCAATAATGATGTAGACAGTTGTTGTGATAATAGTAGATGTATAGCAGTTGTTGTGATAATAGTAGATGTAGTAGCAGTTGTTTGATAATAGATGTATAGCAGTTGTTGTGATAATAGTAGAGTAGTAGCAGTTTTGTGATAAAGTAGATTAGTACAGTTGTTGTGATAATAGTAGATTAGTAGCAGTTGTTTGATAATAGTAGATGTAGTAGCAGTTGTTGTGATAATAGTAGATGAGTGCTTGTTGTGATAATAGAGTGTAGTAGCAGTTGTTGTGATAAAGTAGATGAGTAGCAGTTGTTGTGATAATAGAGTAGTGCAGTTGTTGTGATAATAGAGAGTAGAGCAGTGTTGTGATAATAGTAGATGTAGTAGCAGTTGTTGTGATAATAGATGTAGTAGCAGTTGTTGTGATAATAGTAGATGTAGTAGCAGTTGTTGTGATAATAGTAGATGTAGTAGCAGTTGTTGTGATAATATAGATGTAGTAGCAGTTGTTGTGATAATAGATGTAGTAGCAGTTGTTGTGATAATAGATGTAGTAGCAGTTGTTGTGATAATAGTAGATGTAGTAGCAGTTGTTGTGATAATAGTAGATGTAGTAGCAGTTGTTGTGATAATAGTAGATGTAGTAGCAGTTGTTGTGATAATAGTAGATGTAGTAGCAGTTGTTGTGATAATAGATGTAGTAGCAGTTGTTGTGATAATAGTAGATGTAGTAGCAGTTGTTGTGATAATAGTAGATGTAGTAGCAGTTGTTGTGATAATAGTAGATGTAGTAGCAGTTGTTGTGATAATAGTAGATGTAGTAGCAGTTGTTTTACTAGTAACAAAAATTGTGGATGCCCTTGCAGAAGAATTTTTGCTAATACTCTTATTGTTTTTATTATTATTATTATTATTATTATTATTATTATTATTATTATTATTATTGTTACTTATAGTATTATTTGTTGTAGTAGTAGTAGTGTAATTATTCGTGGTAGTAGTAATAGTTGTAGTAGGTGTCGTAGCAGTTGATGTTGTAGTGCTAGAAGAAATAGTAGTAGTAGTAGTTGATATTGTTGTAGTAGTAGTAGTAGTAATAATTGTAGTAGTAGTAGTAGTAGTAGTAGTACAATGGTGGTAGTAGTAGCAGTCGAGGTCGAGATGGTAGTAGTAGTAGCAGCAATATTAACGGTAGTAGTACTATTAGTTGTTGTAATTATAATAGTAGATGTTATATCAGTTTTTGTTTTAATTGAAGTTATAATAGTAGATGCAGTATCGGAAGAATTATAACTATTATTATTATTATTGCTCTTTTTTTATTATTATTATTGCTGTTTGATTATTATAATTTGTATTATTATTTCTATTATTTTCATTATTGCTGTTGCTTTATTATTAGTAGTAGTATTAGTAGTAGTAACAGCAGTAGTAGTATAATAATTCGCAGAAGTTGTAACAGTAGTAGTAGTAGATTTTAGTAGTAGTTGAAGAAATAGTAGTAGCAGTTTATATTGTTGTGGTAATAGAATGCTAGTAGTAATAGTAGTTGTTGTTGTGGTAGCAGTGGTAATTGTAGTAGTTATAGTAGTCATGGTGGTAGTAGTAGTAATAATAATAGTAGTAGTTAGTGATAATGGCCGCAGAAGTAGTAACATTACTGGTAGTAAAACTAGTAGTAGTAATAGTAATAGTGCTAGTGGTAATAGTAAGACACCCAGGTGTTTCATATGAGTCTTATTCATCATGTTGTAGATATGAACCCAAGATGCAACTGTACTTGAAATAACCAGAGCTCATAAAAGTGAGTTAATAGATGTGCAAAAGAATAAACTGCGATCAACGGAAATTCCAAGCTAAAAAAATGAAGATAACAGATGTAGAAGGCGAGGAGAAAGAAACAAGAACACTTTTCTTGTCAGAGGGAACATGGTAAAAAAGTAGTGAATGTACAATTGTACAAGCCACTGTTCATATTCAAGCAGCAGTCGGGGAAAGAGAAGCATGTAAGAGAGAGCTAGACACGAACATTAATTAAGCACTGGAAGAAATGAGTAAGATCAATATTTAGTTTAGAGCCTAGTCAGAACTGTCATTTAATTAGGTTTAAAAAAAAAACAAGAAAACTAGCCATTTGCAGTCAACAATATTTATTTAGAGTGCAAATTATTTTATGAGATAAAAGCAACAATGTATTTATGCTGGTATAATATATGTGATAAAACTGATCAAATACTTTCTACATCATAGTAATAGCTGACTCGCTGGACAAATAACTCTTACTATACATTCACTTGACTCCCGGCCCAGGGAAACACTCAATTCTGAAATGTCTGCTGAGTAAAATATGTGTATTTACCTTTACACCATAATTTCAATTTAATTTATCCAGTTAGGTGATATTTTACCAGCAACACTGAGTGTGGGGAGGTATCAAGAACTGCAACACTGAGTGTGGGGAGGTATCAAGAACTGCAACACTGAGTGTGGGGAGGTATCAAGAATTGCAACACTGAGTGAGTGTGGGGAGGTATCAAGAGCTGCAACACTGAGTGAGTGTGGGGAGGTATCAAGAACTGCAACACTGAGTGTGGGGAGGTATCAAGAACCGCAACACTGAGTGTGGGGAGGTATCAAGAACTGCAACACTGAGTGTGGGGAGGTATCAAGAGCTGCAACACTGAGTGTGGGGAGGTATCAAGAGTGCAACACTGAGTGTGGGGAGGTATCAAGGCTGCAACACTGAGTGTGGAGATCAGCTGAAACACTGAGTGTGGGGAGGTATCAAAACTGCAACACTGAGTGAGTGTGGGGAGGTATCAAGAGCTGCAACACTGAGTGAGTGTGGGGAGGTATCAAGAGCTGCGACACTGAGTGAGTGTTGGGAGGTATCAAGAGCTGCAACACTGAGTGTGGGGAGGTATCAAGAGCTGCAACACTGAGTGTGGGGAGGTATCAAGAGCTGCAACACTGAGTGTGGGGAGGTATCAAGAACTGCAACACTGAGTGAGTATGGGGAGGTATCAAGAGCTGCAACACTGAGTGAGTGTGGGGAGGTATCAAGAGCTGCGACACTGAGTGAGTGTGGGGAGGTATCAAGAACTGCAACACTGAGTGTGGGGAGGTATCAAGAGCTGCAACACTGAGTGTGGGGAGGTATCAAGAACTGCAACACTGAGTGAGTATGGGGAGGTATCAAGAGCTGCGACACTGAGTGAGTGTGGGGAGGTATCAAGAACTGCAACACTGAGTGTGGGGAGGTATCAAGCACTGCAACACTGAGTGTGGGGAGGTATCAAGAAATGCAACACTGAGTGTGGGGTGGTATCAAGAACTACAACACTCAGTGAGTGTGGGGAGGTATCAAGAGCTGCAACACTGTGTGTGGGGAGATATCAAGAGCTGCAACACTGAGTGAGTGTGGGAGGTATCAAAAGCTGCAACACTGTGTGTTGGGAGGTATCAAGAGCTGCAACACTGAGTTAGTGTGGGGAGGTATCAAGAGCTGCAACACTGAGTGAATGTGGGGATGTATCAAGAACTGCAACACTGAGTGTGGGGAGGTATCAAGAACTGCAACACTGAGTGAGTGTGAAGAGGTATCAAGAGCTGCAACACTGAGTGAGTGTGGGGAGGTATCAAGAGCTGCAACATTGAGTGAGTGTGGGGAGGTATCAAGAGCTGCAACATTGAGTGAGTGTGGGGAGGTATCAAGAACTGGGTGCTAAGGTCAGCCAACAAGAAGGCTAATTATAGGCAGTATTTTTCCAGATAGTTGTTCACCTACTCTCACCATTACCACAGTTCCTTGTTCACCCTTCATGGACACCATATCACTTGCTTTCCTCCCTCCATAATATATGTGAATATCACAGAATAAATATTTTTAGGTTAAGTTACCTTAGGTTTGGTTTTCTTAAGCTTGTTTATGCTACCCTAGGATATGCTGCTAACCTAACCTACCCTAACTTTCTAAATCACATAAAAAATTTGTAGTAGTTTATATCTCCTAAAATAACAATGTTCTCTGCAAATGGATAATTTGCTTGTATATTGAAAATATAAGTAAATAACTAATTTCAGAAGAGGACCTAAACTCAATTTTGACCAATTACAGACTATCATCAGTTTTGAATTAGATAGCTTGACCAATTACAGACTATCATCAGTTTTGAATTAGATAGCTTGAGAAATATTACTAAAAACAACACGAAAGTGTTGCAGGAGGCTAGACCAGGAAGCAAGGAAATGCTCTGAGTAGCGTCGCCGGAGATAGGAAGGTTCAGTCATGCTTAAAAGTAGAACACTTTCAAGATACTCCCTATAGCAAGAGCAGGGAATGTATGTGAACCCATTTAAGAACAAAAGTTTGTGGATAGGAGTTTTCTTAGAAGAAAAATGAGTTAGAAACAACATAAAGGTAAAAAGGATTAAAAACATAATAGGAATAACGTGATGAAGTCTCTCTCTCTCTCTCTCAATGCTGAGAACGTCTTCAGGATGCTTTAATCATATGGAATCTTTAATAATTATGATGCTATTACAGATACTGTGAGTCACCATCCTAAGAAGTTATTTCCTCTGGTAATTATTGTCACTAATTGAGGGGAGACCCTCTTCAAATTTTTACTGCTCTTTCGAGAAAACTTTTAATTTACTTCTGTTATTTTTAGCTTTTTCTTATAAGTATTTTTTTGCATATGATTTTTATACTGGTGCATTTCCATACGTATATTTGCAAGTATTTATTATGTTGCTTTAACCAATGCTATTTTGGAGCAATGTGTTTTTTATATAGCTTCCATTAATATTGAAAAACAAGAAAACCTCAGCAAAACAAGCTTATAGGTATCCCAGAAGGTAGACCTTTAAGAGGTTGCATATTTTTTTCTCTCTCTTTTTTCTTCTTTCCTCCAATTTTTAGTTATTATTTCGCTGATAACTGAAGAGCGTCTCATTCAATCGGGGTAAAATTTTGAACGGTTGTGTACGGTAACGAGGACCAGAGTCTTGGAACCACAGGCATCTTCACGTGCTATATGACCAAAGTTATTGAACAGATTCTCAGCATCTTGAATGGCTCGGATAACTTTCAAAACCTTCAGTGGTGTAATAACTTGAAATGTTCAAAATCGATGCCTCCTAAATCGACGATGGCCGAGAGTAGAATTTAAGAGTGAATGTTCAGATGTGATCAAATTAAAAACGTCACTCACTGTGTGACATTGTTATTCCCGTTAAATTACATTAAATAATTTTCAGATCACCTTTTCCGAACGGCTTTATCATTTAATGGGTAATGCCTCTTAGAGCCAGGTAATGCCTCTTAGAGCCAGGATAATAACCATCAAATTTTGTTTGAGTGCAGGAAAATTACTTGATGTAGTAAAATAGTTAAAAAAAATTGAAATCTTTGGAATAAGTTCCCTGAAGGGAGGTTCCTTGATGCTGGTGAGGGGCTCTTGATCTAGGGAATTACATCTGTGCTCCAGTTCCCTGAATTAAGCCTGAATGCCTTCCGCCCCCCCTTCCCCACAGGCGCTGTATAATCCCTACGGGTTTAGCGTTCCTCATAATAATAATATTAAAAATAAAAATAATTTGGAATCTGTGCCATAAGTGAAGAATGGCTCGTCGCCATAGAAACCAATTTAATTAATAAAATTTGCACATTATAACTTACACAAGATAACATCAAGAGAAAGCTTGGTTTGAGCAAAATACATCGGCACTAAAAGTTTAAAGCCGACCAGATGATGCATTTTCCAGTTATTGGACAGAATTCAACACAATTTGTGTCTACAAAGTCTAAAACCAGAAACGACGCATCTACGTCACTGTCTGCATCAGCCACTGAAGACTGGTGTCGTTTCCTATTGTTATATTTTAATCAAAGGAAAGCGCTAAACCTGTGGAATAGGAGGCATACAAATTCGATCGAAGATAAATCCAGTTCCTTGGATTATGAGCCCCTCACCAGCATCAAGGCAAAATAATGCGATAATAAAATATGTCAGAACGACGGTATCTCCTAGAACTATTAATGTGTAGTTTGTGGTGGCGGGAAAGACGCATTCCAAAAAGCTGAAAAAAGTACTGAAATTATTTAGTCATGCAAAAGAAAATAGGATCGCACGGAGGGCGTATAAATACAGGATGAATGAAGAGTGTGAGAGACGTAGAGGTAAGGATGGAAGGTGTGTGTGATGGTGTTGGACGAAAAGGATTTTTATTTTTTTAATAGGCATGTTTGAGGGTTTTAGAGCCGAGTGATGGAGAGAAGTAGTTTATCTGGTCTTAACGAGCTGTTGAAGTGTTGGTTGGCTGGACTCGAGTCCCGGAGGTGAAAAGCAGAGTACCTATACTCTGGAGGAAGGGTGGGAATACTGCTGTCCTAGGGATAGGAAGTACAGTGTGTGTGAAGGATAAACGGAGAGGTTGTAGCTCGCTGGGTTATGCTAGGATCATTATGTCTTTTTATACAGCATGGGAGTGACTGATTGTTTTTTCTCTCTGGGCCAGTCTAACCAGGTGGAAAACGGCGACTGTCAAAGCTACATAAAATATGCATGTTTGCATGTGCCATGTGTACTGCAGAGTGTGAGCTTGCACTGTCCTCCTTGGAAGTAGAGGTGATAACTCAAGATATGTTTGCATGTGCCATGTGTAGTTATCACCTCCTTGGACGTAGAAGTGATAACTCAAGATACCAGTGAAATAACTCACAATACCTCCTCAGTCCTCACCAACACAACTCCTGTGAAATAATTCAACACAGGTCGATGGAAAGCGAATTTTTAGTAGCTGTGTCCCATGTAAGTCCAATGAGTTCAGGGGAGGTTGGTAGTGGTGGGGAGGAGTGAGGAGGGGGTTGTGATGAGGGGCAGGATGGGATTGATGTTGATCAAAAGTATGGGGTTAGTGTTAGTGGGGGATATGTTAGCGTGAGTGAGTGGGTGGGATGGGTTTGGGAGTGAGCGAGGGAGATGGGCTGGTAGTGAGTGGAGGAATAGGATTGTTGGTGATGGGTAATTAGGATGGTGGTGAAAGGGAAATGGGGATAGTAGTGAGTGGTATGAAGTTGGTGGTAAGGGAGGATGGGGCTGGTAGTGAGTGGGGGATAGAGTTGATGGTGAGTGGGGGAATGGGGTTGGCGGTGATGGGTTGGGGTTGGTACTGAGTGGGTGGTAGGGGCTGGTGGTGAGGGGGACATGGTTGGTGGTGAGGGAGACATGGTTGGTGGTGGGGGACATGGTTGGTGGGGGACATGGTTGGTGGTGGGGGACATGGTTGGTGGTGGGGGACTTGGTTAGTGATGGGGGGACATGGTTGCTGGTGGCGGGACATGGTTGCTGGTGAGGGACTTTGTTAGTGATGGGGGGACATGGTTGGAGGTCTGGGGACATGGTTGGAAGTGGGGGGGATGGAGACAATCGTGTGTGGGGAATGTGTTTGGACTTGAGGGTGAAAGAGGATAGGGATTCTACAGCAAATGGTGAGGTGGATGAGGGTTGGTTGTGAGGAGGATGAGGTTGGTTGTGAGGAGGATGGGGTTGGTTGTGAAGGGGTTGGAGATAGAATAGAATACGAAGCATCTGCCTTCAGTCCACACTTCGTTAAACATGTAAACAAACTAAAGAATACTCTGAGAGTTGCTTTAAGACTGGTCTAAGACCTGAGAGTTGCTTCAAGACTGGTCTAAGACCTGAGAGTTGCTTCAAGACTGGTCTAAGACCTGAGAGTTGCTTAAAGACTGGTCTAAGACTTGAGAGTTGCTTCAAGACTGGTCTAAGACCTGAGAGTTGCTTCAATACTGGTCTAAGACCTGAGAGTTGCTTCAAGACTGGTCTAAGACTTGAGAGTTGCTTCAAGACTGGTCTAAGACCTGAGAGGGCTGATCTACAAGAAGTTTAAAGAGCTGAACATACTGGTCTTCAAGAAAAAAATAACCAGGAAAGATATCATTAACGTTAATACCAAACATAAGAAGATTTGATAAATTTGGCAGAATCAGGCAGTTTGAAAGGATGGGATTGTTAGCATAAGGGTACAACTTAAAGATGTAAAGAAGCCCTAGGTATGTTAAGAAGTATTTCTTCACCTTCAGGGAGTTAAGAAGTGGTATGTCTTGGTCATACAGCATAAGCTGTATAGTTTTAAGGATAGGTGAAGAATCGCCACTGAGGCTAGAATTAGTATGCTGCTGAGAGATGATGCTTGGCGCTGAGAGTCAGTCACTTCGAGTTTAATACAACTAGATAAATGTACACATAAACATGCAGGATAATGATACTTAATGATAAATTATTGAGAAGAATTAGAAGAGGAGATGCTGGAAGATGATCTGGAGAGGCAATAATAACAGACAATTACATGCAAAATCATGCAAATCAGAAAGGGTCTAGGAAGGTCATATACAGAGAAAATGTGGAATACACTACTAGGAAGAAAACTAAAAAAAAACATATAAATTGAATGATATCTTTGGAGGTTCAAATACACAGCATAAATTTGCAACGAATGTGAAACTAGTTGCACCTAGACTTGCCGTCATCTGGAAGAGATGTTTCTAGAACAGTCTGGTTTGAACTATGAGTAGAGGCCTCAAAAATGACGTACAAGATGCTTAAAATATTTGATAGAGCATAGAAAGCCAGACTAAAGCAGGAAGTTCAAGAGCGAGTGAACATATATGAAACTAAGAAGACAAATGAAACACAGAATGTTAGGAAATCCTTCTTTCGTCTTAGGGTGGTAAGAAAATATATAATCAGCTGAATGAGGAGATAGAGGCAAACTTGATACACATTTTCAGGGAAAAATATGTTATTAGTCAAGAGGTCAAGCGTCAGTATATGTCAGCTAATTTGAATTGGAAAAGCTTGGGCCAGGAGCTAAGTCTCGACCCTCATGGTTACTACCCGGTGATTACACAAACACACACACACATTTCTGGTAATAATCTCGAAGACTTTTACACTAAGAAGTAAGGATTGAAAGTGAAGTGGGAAGACGGAAGGAAGGAAGGAAGCAGCAGGAAGACGGAAGGAAGGAAGGAAGCAGCAGGAAGACGGAAGGAAGGAAGGAAGCAGCAGGAAGATGGAAGGAAGGAAGCAGCAGGAAGAGGGAGGAAGCAGCAGGAAGACGGAAGGAAGGAAGCAGCAAGAAGAAGGAAGGAGGGAGGAAGCAGCAGGAAGACGGAAGGAAGGAAGGAAGCAGCAGGAAGAGGGAAGGAGGGAGGAAGCAGCAGGAAGACGGAAGGAAGAAAGGAAGCAGCAGGAAGACGGAAGGAAGGAAGGAAGCAGCAGGAAGACGGAAGGAAGGAAGGAAGCAGCAGGAAGACGGAAGTAAGGAAGCAGCAGGAAGAGGGGAGGAGGGAGGAAGTCAGGGGAAGTAGTGGTGGCACTCAGCAATATCAGCACAGCCAGCCAGCTTGTCAGCTGTCATGGCAGTGCCACAGTGACACGCAAAATATTCCCAGCTGTGTCAGCGGCAAGGCGTGGTGCACCACCAGCTGTGTCAGCGGCAAGGCTTGGTGCACCACCAGCTGTGTCACCGGCAAGGCTTGGTGCACCACCAGCTGTCACCGACAAAGCGTGGTGCACCACCAGCTGTATCACCGGCATGGCTTGGTGCACCACCAGCTGTGTCACCGACAAGGCGTGGTGCACCACCAGCTGTATCACCGGCAAAGCTTGGTGCACCACCAGCTGTGTCACCGGCAAGGCTTGGTGCACCACCAGCTGTGTCAGCGGCAAGGCTTGGTGCACCACCAGCTGTGTCACCGGCAAGGCTTGGTGCACCACCAGCTGTGTCACCGGCAAGGCTTGGTGCACCACCAGCTGTGTCACAGACAAGGCGTGGTGCACCACCAGCTGTATCACCGGCAAGGCTTGGTGCACCACCAGCTGTGTCACCGACAAGGCGTGGTGCACCACCAGCTGTATCACCGGCAAAGCATGGTGCATCACCAGCTGTGTCACCGGCAAGGCTTAGTGCACCACCAGCAAGGCGTGGTGCACCACCAGCTGTGTCACCGGCAAGGCTTGGTGCACCACCAGCTGTGTCACCGACAAGGCGTGGTGCACCACCAGCTGTATCACCGGCAAGGCTTGGTGCACCACCAGCTGTGTCACCGACAAGGCGTGGTGCACCACCAGCTGTATCACCGGCAAAGCTTGGTGCATCACCAGCTGTGTCACCGGCAAGGCTTCGTGCACCACCAGCAAGGCGTGGTGCACCACCAGCTGTGTCACCGGCAAGGCTTGGTGCACCACCAGCTGTGTCACCGACAAGGCGTGGTGCACCACCAGCTGTATCACCGGCAAGACTTGGTGCACCACAAGCTGTGTCACCGGCAAGGCGTGGTGCACCACCAGCTGTGTCAGCGGCAAGGCGTGGTGCACCACCAGCTGTGTCAGCGGCAAGGCGTGGTGCACCACCAGCTGTGTCACCGGCAAGGCGTGGTGCACCACCAGCTGTGTCACCGGCAAGGCGTGGTGCACCACCAGCTGTGTCAGCGGCAAGGCGTGGTGCACCACCAGCTGTGTCACCGGCAAGGCGTGGTGCACCACCAGCTGTGTCACCGGCAAGGCGCACCACTCCAGGACGTGGAGTACGAGGTCAAGGTAATACTTCATTCTCTCTACTTCTGGTTGGCCGCTGTGTTTACCTTTTACTACTATATTTACATACCTGATTCAAATTGTCCACTCCGGTCATCGAGGTCTTCCTCCTTGGCTAGCCTCTTAGCGTTCGATCGACTATTGTGTTGTAACTCTGCTCATAATCTATGTATAATCTGTATATAATCTATGTATGAGGGCGATGTCTTCTATGTGGATTCATGGCTCGTTCCTCTGCTAAGTGATTTCTAATCTCTTTTTGTGTTGATCATCCTCCACTATGGTTCCTCATTCTGGTTTCTTCCCATGATGAGCAATGTGCTCTGTCGATGATTTAAAGTACTTTATATGAAGTGATCTTCCTCCTGTTCTGTGCTCAAGTATCGTCAGGTCAAGTTCAAAGGAACTTTTCTCACATTTCCTTACAGAACAGTCAAACTATAATACATTGAAGGGCAGTGATCTGATCTTACTAGAACTACAAATAGTAAACTCGAGTTTCAAGTGAAACAAATTTTAGTGTAATAGACTCTTGTGTTCAGAGAACACAATAGCGGCTCCCATAAATACATAAATACAAGCCACTCAAATGATGCAAAAAGCGCTATACGTGAGTCACAGCCTAGTATTTGCACCTTAATCATGATGGAAGGGCAAAGTCCAAAACCCAGATGAACTCACGGTTAGTCAAAGATTCGTGGGATAACCTAAAATATTGAATTTAATCGCTAGGTAAATCCCTAAAATCATAAACATTTCTTTCTTTCAACTAAAATATTCCCACAGCAGTCTCGTCCTTCTCTTCTCTCCTCCTGAATAAATTATCATCATTAGCAATTATTACGAACATAGATGTAGTCTACTAGCCTGCACACCTGGCTGTCACACGATAACCCCTTAGGATCGAGCAAAAAACTGCAGAGCAATAATCTGATATGTATAACATATACAGCTAAGTACAATAAGACAAATGCAAGCAAGCAGCACGGTGAGAACCGTAACGACCAGACGTGAAGGTAAGTCTGCCAAAGATAATTCACAAGTGTACCACATCGCTTCACAACTTTGGCGGGATTCCTTGTTAATTGCTCATTGAACCAAAGTACTGATATAACGATGGGGCCCCCTACTCTTTAAACCCTTAGCACCTGTTTCGCTGGTCGGGAGGCATGCCCATATGGGTGTGTGACATTCGCTGAATAAATTATAACATACTCTTAGTATGCCACACCAATCAACGATATGCAAGTATGAATCCCCTTATTAAATCATTTATGTATATCAGGAAAGTATGAATAATATAATTTATCACTGGAAGACTCAAGTTAGTATGATTTTTTAATCGTAGGTTTCATCCCTGACAATGACTGTCTACTGTATCTTAGTAAGTCTTTATCCATGTTAACACCATCATGGCTCCACCATCAGCACGTTTCACTCTCTTGTTGTACTCTTTGTTAAAAGCTGTTACGCAGGATTCACCTTTTAATTAACCGTGTTTTTGGCCTGTGACAAAGTCCACATCCCCAAGGGGGCCTATTATTGTGATTTATTCATTGTTTTTCACCATATAACACAGATGGCTTGTTAGGAATGCCGGCGAGTAGTTTAGGGTCATCTTCGAGGTGTCTGTACATGTGATCAAGGGCTAGCATAGGACTTCACCTGCATGTGATCAAGGGGCTAACATAGGACTTCAGCTGCATGTGATCAAGGTGCTAACATAGGACTTCAGCTGCATGTGATCAAGGGGCTAACATAGGACTTCAGCTGCATGTGATCAAGGGGCTAACATAGGACTTCAGCTGCATGTGATCAAGGTGCTAGCTAACATAGGACTTCAGCTGCATGTGATCAAGGGGCTAACATAGGACTTCACCTGCATGTGATCAAGGGGCTAACATAGGACTTCAGCTGCATGTGATCAAGGTGCTAACATAGGACTTCAGCTGCATGTGATCAAGGGGCTAACATAGGACTTCACCTGCATGTGATCAAGGGGCTAACATAGGACTTCAGCTGCATGTGATCAAGGTTGCCCACTAACATAGGACTTCAGCTGCATGTGATCAAGGTGCTAACATAGGACTTCAGCTGCATGTGATCAAGGTGCTAACATAGGACTTCAGCTGCATGTGATCAAGGGGCTAACATAGGACTTCAGCTGCATGTGATCAAGGTGCTAACATAGGACTTCACCTGCATGTGATCAAGGGGCTAACATAGGACTTCAGCTGCATGTGATCAAGGGACTAACATAGAACTTCAGCTGCATGTGATCAAGGGACTAACATAGAACTTCAGCTGCATGTGATCAAGGGACTAACATAGAACTTCAGCTGCTTCATTACCCAAGACCAATAGATTTTTTCAAGTGACGAAATCTCTTAAGAGTTGCATTTTTTGTCACATCATGTTTTTATAATTTTGCGTAAGTTTTCAGTTCTTTCTTAATATTTTTTTAATAGTGGGAGTTATCAAGTAGTAAAAAAAATTTCGTGCAGCTCCATGTTCACTTCTTCCAGTTATCTTTGCGATAAGATATTCCTTATATTATAGCCTTATAATTTGGTCTCTGGGTTTGTTTTTCTTTTAGATGTAACTTTCTTGTAGTCTTGTTTTAGCCTTGGCATTTTTAGCCTTGTTTTTTTCCCCGCCCTTGTTGTTTAGGGTTAAGTACACGTTCGCCCAGGCGAAGAAAAAAACACTTTTCTGGTGGACTTAAGAAAAAGTGTAAAAGAAAATTTTAATAATAATTTATATTTTTTTATTTATTTTATTTTCAAATGAGGCTATTCAGCTGAAGCTTTAAAACTCAGCGAGAAGAAGTTGCTTTAAGATGTTAACTTTATAAAACTGAGAAATAAAGGAAGGAAAAAAAGAAGAGGCCAGTCTTCTAATCACAGCTGTTTTCCGTTAATCAATTATAATTATTTTTAAATGGACTGAAATCTACTGTATATACAGTTAGTGTATGTGCAGAGTCGCTGTATACGCAGAGTTACTCTACATGTAGAGTTACTGTCTATGCAAAGTTCCTGTATACACAGACTTAATGTGTATGGAGAGTTGGTGTATAAACTGTTACTATATACTGAGAGAACTCTATTTACAGAGTAACTGTTTACTTAGTCACTATATGCACTGTGAATTACTGTATATGGAGGCCAATAGTCTGAGTCAACCCTGGAGGAGGAGGCTACTCCTAACACTGGCTATCAGCCAGTCAACACTAACTTAATGATAATACAAGTAAGTAACACTTAGGCATCTTTATTTTGGGAACGTTTCGACAGCCAGTGGCTTCATCAGTCCAATACAGAGAAAAACGGTGGAAGAGGAGAAGTTTCAGGAAATCAGTCCCTCAGTCTGGAGATGCTGCGTTTACTACATCAGTCTTGATAGACTGGTAGACTGAACACAATCATTTCCAGGCAGAAGGATTGATTACCTCAAACTCATCATCTTCCACTGTTTTTCTCTGTATCGGTCTGATAAAGCCACTGGCTGGCCAAACGATTCCAGAATAATAATAACTAAGTGTGGCTAAAGTGCCTCATTTATCAACTTCTCTGTTTTGTAAATCATTTAAATAACAAAAATACTAACTTAGTGCCCAAGAATAAGTACAAATATCTTAAATTAGTAAAATGTAAAATATTCATGACGAGACATAATAAAAATTGTATTGCCAGAAAAAGTCATAATTAAAAGACTCTGGGGTCTATTCTGGGTTTCGGTTCTCCTTACACCTACTGACTCTGTTCATATAGTAATTAATAAACCACCTGGGTGTTAAGTGACTGTTGGAGGTCGCATCTTGCATAAAGCGAGATGTATAGGCAAGTCACCTTAAACCTACTGCCTTTGTTCTCCTAGCAGTAATTAGATACCTGTGTGTTAGTCGACTGTTGTGGGAAGCATCCTGGGAGAAGTGATAGAATATATTATATACTGATTGATTCTGAAATGAGCTGAGGCAGGAGAGAAGTTTTTAGCCTGTAAAATAATTATTTTAATGTCAAGGAATTCTAGTGGATTCTCTAGCAAGACAGACACAACTGAGTTATAATATGAATTTAAGGATGAGACGTGAGACACTGACATAAATAACAAAACAGCTTTTACAAAAAGGAAAAGAAAATGTGAAGAAAATAATCTAATTTGATTTACCTGGACAAGAAAACTGGATTTTCTTAACACCTGCAGTGTGTGTAGTAGGCTATAACTATCTTATTTACTCAGATAATTGAGAATAAACATAACTAACATATCGCAAACCTCTAGAATTTTTCAAGGAGATGCGATCACGCTCTATGGCCAGAAATAAAGTTTTTTTTGCTTGTGATAAGGTCAACATAAAGGTCAATAAATTATAATTTATTGACCTTTGAGCGATAATTATCTTTCAAAGTGAACTATACAGTTGTCAAGACAGAAATATCCCAGCATATCAGCTGCTGCAGACACACACAGAGAAGACCCAGCATATCAGCTGCTGCAGACACACACAGAGAAGACCCAGCATATCAGCTGCTGCAGACACACACAGAGAAGACCCAGCATATCAGCTGCTGCAGACACACACAGAGAAGACCCAGCATATCAGCTGCTCCAGACACACACAGAGAAGACCCAGATAATAATGCAGTTATGTCGAATTGTTCATATTGTTAATAATGCCTTGATTCAATTAGTGAACCTTGTCAAACGTAGACAGCTTCATGAAGTGCGAAAAGACGAATCCAGTGGCGAAGCAGGTCTAGCTTGCCTTAGGATTTACCAGAAGTTTACGAAGATACACCACAGGAGAAGTTTTGAAAGTTTTACCAGCCGTTGCCAACCGTAACAACAGATGAGACTTACTACTTGCTTGACAAATTTACAAATAAAAATGATGTCGTCTGGTCACAAGGAATAAACATAACTTTCGATGAAAAACAGCAATAACAACAATAATAATAATAACAATAATAATAATAATAATTCATGTAAAGTGCTAAAACCCATGCGGGTCATTAAGCGCCAGACAGAAGCCCTTCCTATCTGTGCCCACCTAGATGTCCAGGTTCCGATGGAGAGGAGCCAGTGACAAGTAGAAAACTTCAAAGAATGGTGGTGGTGCCATCAAAGAATGGTGGTGGTGCCATCAAAGAATGGTGGTGGTGCCATCAAAGAATGGTAGTGGTGCCATCAAAGAATGGTAGTGGTGCCATCAAAGAATGGTAGTGGTGCCATCAAAGAATGGTAGTGGTGCCATCAAAGAATGGTAGTGGTGCCATCAAAGAATGGTAGTGGTGCCATCAAAGAATGGTAGTGGTGCCATCAAAGAATCAACTTGCCGTTAAGTGCGAGTGCATAGCAAAAATCTATCTGTTGAATATTGTTGAAGATGGTAAACATTCCAAAAGCCTGACTTCTCAAATTCAGTGTCTTTACCAAGCTATGTAATGTGATGAACAAGCAAGTCAGTCTATTGGTTCGGTGAATTCTCTTAAGCACCGTTCTTTGATCCTAACTCCGATATCAGTGACTGACTCAAACTATCTTTCAATTTCCAGTGCGAAAATTGTTGTTAATCCTAAGCGGAAAAACAAACTAGTTGGCTATGCTTTCACAGTTTTCACTGTGGTACCCACTCTGTAAGACGTGTCAAGAAAACACGGAAAACAACATGAGCATCTCCACGGAATAAGACAGCTGTGAGCGATGAAGAAAACAAAAATATTTTTGCTGACATAAAGGATTACGTAAACCTTACGCAAGTGATTTATGACATGGCGCTTAAGACGACGGGAACAAAATACACAAAATATTTTATCTCATGAGAGCTTATATAAAGGCTGAGTAATTATTATAATGGAGCTAGCAGAATCACGGCATAAAAACAATAACAACGTCGTTAAGCTCTGTACTAACTCCTGGTGCACATACTCCACTGACCTGGGATCAATTCTGGAAAGGGTTAATATTTTGTGCATGTTTTCTTTCATGTATCCTGTTCGCCTGGAAGGAAAAAAACATAGTTGCTAGTTGGCTATTGTCTGTCGCATTCTAGGACAGTAGTAGATCTTACATTGAAACAAAAAAATGAAATGAGTTGTGGATGGTCTTTCAATTAAATAAACTACATGTGTTTTGGTTACTGAACAACCTCCCGTGTCTGATAATGAAAATCTCGTATGCCTTAAACCACTCGAAAGGTAAAAAAAATAAACCAAACTTCCTGAGGCGTATTTGGTCATTCCTATATATTTGAAAAGCCAAGTCTTGTGCGAAACGTCACATTAAAAGATTCTCTGCTGCCAGTGTCTACATGTTCAGCACAGGTTTCTCCTGGAAATCAATATACTGCTCCACCCATGCATTCTGATCAATACATGGATGAACGGTTGAACAAGATGGAAAGTCTAGTTAATATGCAAATAGAGCATAGTGAAGCACAACGGAAACTGAACCAGGAAGAGTTCCAAAGAGAAACACTACGTTTTGAATTACTTCAATCTGCTCCTCTGCAGCAGTCAAGAACTCCAGTACCAAACTTTAACATTAAACAAAAGTCACTTCGATGACTTCTAAACTCTGAGATGATTTAGATACCAACTTTGATGTATTGAGATATCAAGTTCATGCAATGAATTAGCCAAAAATCCATTAGGCCACTTTACTGTATACAACACTAACAGGTAGAGATCAAGCATCTACCGCATCTTTAACTTTCGATCAATAAAGAAATTATGAATTAGTCAAGGAAGCTGTCCTTGAGGCTTATGATTTAATTCCTGTGAGTAATCAGCGAATATTTTTGCATCACGCAGAGTAAGATAGGACAGACCTGTGTTGAGTTTGTTCTAGAGTAAGTGATAGTTGTGCAGCGCTGAACTCGATCACCTAATATGCACAGGACTAAGATTCATAATTCTTACTGATGTTACCTGAGGAAGTTTACAGCTTTGCGAAGTCTGAAAATTCAGGAATACCCGATTTTGTCTCAGAGATTGCTACAATTGCTGATTACTATGAAATAACTCATAAAATTGAGCAAGCAAGTAAAGATTTATTTAATATTAGTCTTGACTTGCGCATAACAACCACTGTTGCCAGTAAACACTTACCTGACACTTGACAGAATCTGTCTGCGCTGAAAGAGACAAATCTGGAAAAGATAAAAAAAAAGAAGATTAAAAGTTTGTACTAGTAAAATAATAGGACATCTTAGATTTTTTCACTAGAGAAACATATGAGGCAGAATAGTAGGTCTGTTTCCTCTGCACTCATTCATTATTCTTCTGAGCTAGAAGGACTTCCAACAAACACTTGTAATTTCCTTCCCTACAAATTTATATGCTCTCCAAGTCATTCTACTTTGATCCATTCTCTCTAAATGACCAAACCACCTCAAACAACACCTCTTCAGCCCTCTGACTAATACTTTTAGTAACTCCACACCTTCTCCTAATTTCCACACTCCGAATTTTCTGTATAATATTTACACCACACATTGCCCTTAGACAGGACATCTCCACTGCCTCCAGCCTCCTCCTCGCTGCAGCATTTGCAACCCATGCTTCACACCCATATAGAGTGTTGGTACCACTATACTTTCATACATTCCCTTCTTTGCCTCCATATATAACGTTTTTTGTCTCCAGAGATATCTCAACGCACCACTCACCTTTTTTTCTTCATCAATTCTATTGTTAACCTCATCCTTCATAAACCCATCCGCTGACAAGTCAACTCCCAAATATCTGAAAACATAACTTCTTCCATACTCCCTCTGTCCAATGTGATATCCAATTTTTCTTTATCTAAATCGTTTGATACCCTCATCACCTTACTCTTATCTATGTTCACTTTCAACTTTCTACCTTTACACACCCTCCCAAACTCGTCCACTAACCTTTGCAACTTTTCTTTAGAATCTCCCATAAGCACAGTATCATCAGCAAAAAATAACTGTGTCAACTCCCATTTTGTACTTGATTCCCCATAATTTAACCCCACTCCTCTCCCCAACACCCTAGCATTTACTTCTTTTACAACCCCATCTAGAAAATATATTAAACAACCATGGTGACTTCACACATCCCTGTCTAAGACCTACTTTTACCGGGAAGTAATCTCCCTCTCTCCTACACACCCTAACCTGAGCCTTACTATCCTCATAAAAACTCTTTACAGCATTCAGTAACTTACTACCTATTCCATACACTTGCAACATCTGCCACATTGCTCCCCTATCCACTCTATCATATGCTTTTTCTAAATCCATAAATGCAATGAAAACTTCCCTACCTTTATCTAAATACTAAAACCTCCTTGTTCATCTGCGATCCTACCCTCTGTCTTACCTCTAATTCTTTCAATAATAATCCTACCGTACACTTTACTTGGTATACTCAGTAAACGTATTCCACTATAATTTTTACAATCTCTTTTGTCACTCTTCCCTTTATATAAAGGAACTATACATGCTCTCTGCCAATCCTTAGGTACCTTCCCCTCTTTCATACATTTATTAAACAAAAATACCAACCACTCCAACACAATATCTCCCCCTGCTTCTAACATTTCTGTCATGATCCCTGTCATTCTACGTAATGCTTCACGCACCTCCCCCACACTCACATCCTGCTCTTCCTCACTCCTAAAAGATGTTATACCTCCCTGGCCAGTGCATGAAATTACCGCCTACCTTTCTTCATTGACATTTAAAAGTTCCTCAAAATATTCCCGCCATCTACCCAATACCTCCAGCTCCCCATCTACTAACTCCCCTACTCTGTTTTTAACTGACAAATCCATTCGTTCCCTAGGCTTTCTTACCTTGTTTATCTCACTCCAAAATTTTTCTTATTTTCCGCAAAATTTCTTGACAGAGCCTCTCCCATTCTTTCATCTGCTATTCTTTTGCACTCTCTCACCACTCTCTTCACCTTTCTTTTACTTTCCATATACTCTGCTCTTCTTACAACATACGCTATCTTTTTCTCTTTTATCACACCCTTTACTTCATCATTCCACCACTCACTCCTCTTTCCTCCTGCACCCACCCTCCTATACCCACAAACTTCTGCCCCACATTCTAATTCTGCCTTTTTAAAACAATCCCAACCCTCAACCCCCCCCCCCCCATTATTCATACTTGCACTAGCCCACCTTTCTGCCAAAAGTTGCTTATATCTCACCCTAACTTCCTCCTCCCTTAGTTTATACACTTTTACCTCTCTCTTACTTGCTGTTGCCATTTTCTTTATGTCCCATCTACCTCTTACTCTAACTGTAGCTACAACTAAATTATGATCCGATATATCCGTTGCCCCTCTATATATATGTACATCCTGAAGCCTACCCTGATGGGTATTGGTGGATAAAAGGTTGATACCTTTTATCCACCAATACATAATCTAACAAACTACTTTCATTACGTGCTATATCATACCTTGGATACTTATTTATCTTCTTTTTCATAAAATATGTATTACTTATTACCAGACTTCTTTCTACACATAGCTCACTTAAAAGCTCCCAATTTTCATTTACCTCTGACACCCCTAATTTACCTACTACTCCATCCACAACATTTTTACCCACTTTAGCATTAAGATCCCCAACCACAATTACTCTCTCACTTGGTTCAAAACTCCCCACACACTCACTCAACATTTCCCAAAATCTCTCTCTCTCCTCTACACTTCTCTCTTCTGCAGGTGCATAAACTCTTACTATAACCCACTTTCCACATCCAACCCTTATTTTACACCACATAATCCTTGAATTGATACATTTATATTCCCTCTTTTCCTGCCATAACTTTACTTTCAACATTATTGTTACTCTTTCTTTAGCTCTAACTCTGTTTGAAACTCTTGATCTAATCCCATTTATTTCTCCCCACTGAAACTCTCCTACCCCCTTCAGCTTTGTCTCACTTAAAGCCAGGACATCCAGCTTCTTTTCATTCATAACATCTACAATCATCTCTTTCTTATCATTCGCACAACATCCCCGCACATTCAAACATCCCACTTTGACGGTTTTCTTATTTTTCTTTCTAGTAAGTTATACAGGAAAAGGGGTTACTAGCCCATTGTTCCCGGCATTTTAGTTGACTTTTACAACACGCATGGCTTACGGAGGAAAGATTCTTATTTCACTTCCCCATGGATATGAAAGGAAAAGCAATAAGAACAAGAACTATTAAGATAAAATCAAAGAAAAAACTCAGATGAGTGTGTATACATAAACGTGTACATGTTTGTGTAGTGTGACCTAAGTGTAAGTAGAAGTAGCAAGACGTACCTGAAATCTTGCATGTTTATGAGACAGAAAAAAGACACCAGTAATCCTACCATCATGTAAAACAATTACAGACTTCCTTTTTACACTCACTTGGCAGGACGGTAGTACCTCCCTGGGTGGTTGCTGTCTACCAACCTACTACCTACCTATATGTGTGTGTGTGTGAGTTTGTGTGTGTGTGGTTGTATGCGCGCGTGCGTGTGTGCGTGCGTGTGTGAGCGTGCGCGTGCGTGCGTGTGTGTGTGTGTGTGTGTGTGTGTGTGTGTGTGTGTGTGTGTGTGTGTGTGTGTGTGTGTGTGTGTGTCTCATGTAAAATATAATTTATAAATGACGTCAAATCTGTGCAGATCAATGCATTTAACTCCACATATTGCGAGAAAATAGTTATTGTTTGGGGTATCATTGACGCTCTATCACAGTGCATTATTCGACGTTTACAAAACACAAGGATAAACTTGTTTTGGCGGCATGAATTACCCTATGGAACGATAACAGGTAAGATTATTAGTGGAATTATAGAATGCAAGAGCATGGGAGGAATAACAGCGTGTGAGGATATAAGTGCCATGTACGATTATGACTGGAACAATAATATGAAAGATTATGAATACCATGTAAGAATATGTAAGATCATTAATAAAATGTAAGAATATGTAATATTATTAATATCATGAAAGAATATGTAAGATTATGAATACCATGTAAGAATATGTAAGATAATGAATACCATGTAAGAATATGTAAGATTATGAATACCATGTAAGAATATGTAAGATAATGAATACCATGTAAGAATATGAGGTTAATAACAGCAAATGCGAGTATAGGAGGTTTAAAAGTATGTAAGATTATAATCTGAATTATAGAATATAAGATTAGAAGTGAAACAATACCATGTATGAATGTGAGAGGAGTGGCAGCATGTAAGAGTGTAAGAACTTTAGCATGTAAGAGTGTAAGAACTTTAGCATGTAAGAGTGTAAGAACTCTAGTGTGTAAGAGTGTAAGAACTCTAGTGTGTAAGAGTGTAAGAACACTAGCATGTAAGACTGTAAGAACTCTAGTGTGTAAGAGTGTAAAAACTCTAGTGTGTAAGAGTGTAAGAACACTAGTATGTAAGAGTGTAACAACACTAGCATGTAAGAGTGTAACAACACTAGCATGTAAGAGTGTAAGAACACTAGCATGTAAGACTGTAAGAACACTAGCATGTAAGAGTGTAAGAACTCTAGTGTGTAAGAGTGTAAGAACTTTAGCATGTAAGACTGTAAGAACTCTAGTGTGTAAGAGTGTAAAAACTCTAGTGTGTAAGAGTGTAAGAACTCTAGTGTGTAAGAGTGTAAGAACACTAGTATGTAAGAGTGTAACAACACTAGCATGTAAGAGTGTAACAACACTAGCATGTAAGACTGTAAGAACACTAGCATGTAAGAGTGTAAGAACTCTAGCATGTAAGAGTGTAAAAACTCTAGTGTGTAAGAGTGTAAGAACTTTAGCATGTAAGAGTGTAAAAACTCTAGTGTGTAAGAGTGTAAGAACTCTAGTGTGTAAGAGTGTAAGAACTTTAGCATGTAAGAGTGTAAGAACTCTAGCATGTAAGAGTGTAAGAACTTTAGCATGTAAGAGTGTAAGAACTCTAGTGTGTAAGAGTGTAAGAACTCTAGTGTGTAAGAGTGTAAGAACTCTAGTGTGTAAGAGTGTAAGAACTTTAGCATGTAAGAGTGTAAGAACTCTAGCATGTAAGAGTGTAAGAACTTTAGCATGTAAGAGTGTAAGAACTCTAGTGTGTAAGAGTGTAAGAACTCTAGTGTGTAAGAGTGTAAGAACTTTAGCATGTAAGAGTGTAAGAACTCTAGTGTGTAAGAGTGTAAGAACTCTAGTGTGTAAGAGTGTAAGAACTCTAGTGTGTAAGAGTGTAAGAACTCTAGCATGTAAGAGTGTAAGAACACTAGCATGTAAGAGTGTAAGAACTTTAGCATGTAAGAGTGTAAGAACTCTAGTGTGTAAGAGTGTAAGAACTCTAGTGTGTAAGAGTGTAAGAACTCTAGCATGTAAGAGTGTAAGAACTCTAGTGTGTAAGAGTGTAAGAACTCTAGCATGTAAGAGTGTAACAACACTAGCATGTAAGACTGTAAGAACACTAGTATGTACGAGTGTAAGAACTCTAGCATGTAAGAGTGTAAGAACTCTAGTGTGTAAGAGTGTAAGAACTCTAGTGTGTAAGAGTGTAGCAACACTAGCATGTAAGAGTGTAACAACACTAGTATGTAAGAGTGTAACAACACTAGTATGTAAGAGTGTAACAACACTAACATGTAAGAGTGTAACAACACTAGCATGTAAGAGTGTAACAACACTAACATGTAAGAGTGTAACAACACTAGCATGTAAGAGTGTAAGAACTCTAACATGTAAGAGTGTAGCAACACTAGCATGTAAGAGTGTAAGAACTCTAACATGTAAGAGTGTAGCAACACTAGCATGTAAGAGTGTAACAACACTAGCATGTAAGAGTGTAACAACACTAGCATGTAAGAGTGTAAGAACTCTAGCATGTAAGAGTGTAGCAACACTAGCATGTAAGAGTGTAACAACACTAGCATGTAAGAGTGTAACAGCACTAGCATGTAAGAGTGTAACAACACTAGCATGTAAGAGTGTAACAACACTAGCATGTAAGACTGTAAGAACACTAGCATGTAAGAGTGTAACAACTCTAGCATGTAAGAGTGTAAGAACTCTAGCATATAAGAGTGTAAGAACTCTAGCATGTAAGAGTATAACAACACTAGCATGTATGAATATTACATAGCATGTAAGAGTATAACAACACTAGCATGTATGAATATAACATAGCATGTAAGAGTATAACACTAACATGTAAGAGTATAATACTAGCATGTAAGAGTATAATACTAGCATGTAAGATTATAACACTAGCATGTAAGAGTATAACACTAGCATGTAAGAATATAACACTAGCATGTAAGAATAAAACACTAGCATGTAAGAGTATAACACTAGCATGTAAGAGTATAACACTAGCATGTAAGAGTATAACACTAGCATGTAAGATTATAACACTAGCATGTAAGAGTATAACACTAGCATGTAAGAATATAACACTAGCATGTAAGAATATAACACTAGCATGTAAGAATATAACACTAGCATGTAAGAATATAACACCAGCATGTAAGAGTATAACACTAGCATGTAAGAATATAACACTAGCATGTAAGAGTATAACACTAGCATGTAAGAGTATAACACTAGCATGTAAGATTATAACACTAGCATGTAAGAATATAACACTAGCATGTAAGAATATAACACTAGCATGTAAGAGCATAACACCAGCATGTAAGAGTATAACACTAGCATGTAAGAGTATAACACTAACATGTAAGAGTATAATACTAGCATGTAAGAATATAACACTAGCATGTAAGAGTATAACACTAGCATGTATGAATATAACATAGCATGTAAGAGTATAACACTAACATGTAAGAGTATAATACTAGCATGTAAGAGTATAACACTAGCATGTAAGAGATAATACACAGATATACCAGCATGTAAGAGTATAACACTAGCATGTAAGAGTATAACACTAGCATGTAAGAGTATAACACTAGCATGTAAGAGTATAACACTAGCATGTAAGAGTATAACACTAGCATGTAAGAGTATAACACTAGCATGTAAGAGTATAACACTAGCATGTAAGAGTATAACACTAGCATGTAAGAATATAACACCAGCATGTAAGAATATAACACTAGCATGTAAGAGTATAACACTAGCATGTAAGAGTATAACACTAGCATGTAAGAGTATAACACTAGCATGTAAGAGTATAACACTAGCATGTAAGAATATATGAACACTAGCATGTAACAGTGTAAGTGGAATAAAGGCACAAAATAAACACATTGCAAGAGAAAGACTGTTAAATTAATTATGTTGAATAACTGACACGATATTTACTGCTATCTTGTTCAAGTGGTCAATCCTCTCGGTATTTTTTCACCATAAATTGATGAAGATGTTCAAAATGCAATATAAAATGATTAGTAAAATAATATAATTTATAATAATAATAATAATAATAATTAGATTTGCTTCCATTTGATGTGAAGGGTCAGGTATCTCCTGTTAGCCAAACATCTCCAGAAACAATTTTAAGAGTTACCCGCATAAAATGCTCCCCTGACTCTTTATTTTGAGAGAGAAAAAGAGAGAGAGAGAGAGAGAGAGAGAGAGAGAGAGAGAGAGAGAGAGAGAGAGAGAGAGAGAGAGAGGGAATTCTACCTGGGTGTGGGTTCAAAAGTCGATAATTTATTTACACACTGAAAGCATTTTTCCGACCTCAGCTCATTTCAAAACCTTCCCCTTGCAATAATGTTCTTATTATCTTTATTATAAAAAAAAAATAGTTAAGAGGGTGAGACTGGAGCCACGTCCAGGGGTCTGGAATTTGGCCTCATTTCCAGAAGCTGAACGATTTGTGTATTGATCCTTGATGATGGCTTTTATTAATGTATACATTCCATAGGTTTTGTTGTGTTGTTTCAGTGAGGTGGACAGTCGCTGCCTCAGTACATCTTGGTTTTGTTTTGACGTTTGTAGTGATATATCAGTTGTGGTTCCACTAGTGGCTGAGGTGACGATGAAACATGTGACAGACCATACTGGTGTTGACAGACCATACCGGTGTTGACAGACCATACCGGTGTTGACAGACCATACCGGTGTTGACAGACCATACCGGTGTTGACAGACAATACCGGTGTTGACAGACCATAGCGGTGTTGACAGATCATACCGGTGTTGACAGACCATACCGGTGTTGACAGACCATACCGGTGTTGACAGACCATACCGGTGATGACAGACCATACCGGTGTTGACAGACCATACCGGTGTTGACAGACCATACCGGTGATGACAGACCATACCGGTGTTCTTCCTCTTCCTTAACAACTTCCAAAATATTCAGAATAGTTTCAACACTCTACATTGGCCTTATCAATACTGCCTCAGAATTGTGTCGTTATGGTCAAACTGCAATAATGACAAGCTTCGTTTTTAAATAAAAAATCATATATAATTTTAATCCTCAAATTAAATGACCTTGTATTATACAATAACTATAAAAGTGAAACTGAACAGTCAATAGTTTGATATTGAAATATTCTTTGATCAGGGTATTTACTTTGAATTTACTGTATTCTTTGTCCTCAAGGAATTTTTTTATTTGAAGTATTCTTTAATTTTGATGAATACTTTGATGTTAAAGCTACCTTAATCACGAAGTAAACATTTGCTTTGAATTATACTTTGATCTTGATGTCAAATTTGATTTTAAATTACACATCTTCAAGCTACACTGAAGCTGTAAAACAAACACATTCAAGAGGACCAAGAACAGTAACTGAACACCTTCCAGACGCACAGTTGTTATAAATCAACCCATTGTAGCAATTTCAAGACGCCTACAAGATGTAAATGAACATTCTAAGAAGGTACAGCAGCAGAAGGTTCAACACCTTTAAGATTCACAGGAGCTCTAAATCATCACATTCATTAGACAGATGTGATGTAAATCAACAGCTTCAACAGGTCCAGGAACTGTAAATCTACTCCTTAAAACACATGACATTTATAGTAAAGCCATAAAGAAGTACAGGTGCTGCAAACCAAGATATTTTTGAAACATGTAAATGAAAACCATCAAGAGGCACAAGAGCTGTTAACCAACATCTTGAAACACATGACAGGTAAATCAAGGCCATCAAGAGGCACAAGAGCTGTTAACCAACATCTTGAAACACATGACCGGTAAATCAAGGCCATCAAGAGGCACAGAAGGTGTAAATCAATATTTCCAAGAGGTCTATAATCTAAAATTCATAAACTTATACCAATATGAAAATATAAGTGAAGTAAGTTGAATCTAGGCTGGATACCACCATAGAGTTGTTTATGGCTACGTACTGTGCACTCGACAGTAATGGTAGCGACTATTGTTGTCTGCCTGTGTCTACACTGTAGGAGTAAGATAATAATGGATTTCAGTAAATGTTACTTTAGGTTTGTTAATTAGGTTTAAAGCCCATCGACTACACGAACATTATGAAGTCTGCATTAAACTTGTTCACCACCAGTCAAGAACATTTTACATTATACAAAATAGATTAAAGTAAACTCTCAGAGATTATACACCGAAAAACATACTCTAAGTACACATATATATGATTTTGTTAGTCTTGGTTGGTTGTTTAATGAGGTTTAACACCTATCGACTACCCAAATGTCATTAAGGCTGAAGGTCTCTTCTTCACTTCTAGCCAAAAATACTTTAAACTTTAAAACAAACATTGAGGTACGTAACGGGGAAAATGTTCACGTCCACACATGTACTACAACACCACTGGGTAAATATCCTCTTCCACTCATATGCATTATGGGAAAAATATCCCGTTCAACTGATATAAATTAACACTGGGAAAATATCCAGTGACACATACACAAGAACACAGAAAAAATATCCACTGTCATATGCATGCAAGAACACGGTGGAAAATATACGTCACTGTACAACAAACACGGATACAATAGTATATTTTTACGCAGCCAAACATTCACCCTGGCGTATATATTTAGGGCAACTGTGAGAGGTAAATGTCAGATAGCCTCGGCTAAAGGATACTAAAAGGATAAATTTTCATGTTAACGTGCAATAAAATCAAATAAATGCATGAAGGGATCGGCCGATGACAGTAATAACAATAACAACTGGATATCGGTCCCAGGGCTGGCCCATACAGAGGGTGCAACGGGTGCTTTCAGGGATGCTACTGCAGATGCCCTTAGGGAAGGTGCAGAGGCCCTTAAGGAAGGTGCAGCTGCTCTTAGGGAAGGTGCAGCTGCTCTTAGGGAAGGTGCAGCTGCCCTTAAGGAAGGTGCAGCTGCGCTTAAGGAAGGTGCAGCTGCCCTTAAGGAAGGTGCAGCTGCCCTTAAGAAAGGTGCAGCTGCGCTTAAGAAGGTGCAGCTGCCCTTAAGGAAGGTGCAGCTGCGCTTAAGGAAGGTGCAGCTGCCCTTAAGGAAGGTGCAGCTGCCCTTAAGGAAGGTGCAGCTGCCCTTAAGGAAGGTGCAGCTGCGCTTAAGAAAGGTGCAGCTGCCCTTAAGGAAGGTGCAGCTGCGCTTAAGGAAGGTGCAGCTGCCCTTAAGGAAGGTGCAGCTGCCCTTAAGGAAGGTGCAGCTGCGCTTAAGGAAGGTGCAGCTGCCCTTAAGGAGGTGCAGCTGCTCTTAAGTAAGGTGCAGATGCCCTTAAGGAAGGTGCAGCTGCTCTTAAGGAAGGTGCAGCTGCTCTTAGGAAGTGCAGCTGCCCTAGGAGTGCAGCTGCCTTAAGGAAGGTGCAGCTGCCCTTAAGGAAGGTGCAGCTGCCCTTAAGGAAGGTGCAGCTGCGCTTAGGGAAGGTGCAGCTGCTCTTAAGGAAGGTGTAGATGCCCTTAAGGAAGGTGCAGCTGCTCTTAAGGAAGGTGCAGCTGCTCTTAAGGAAGGTGCAGATGCCCTTAAGGAAGGTGCAGCTGCTCTTAAGGAAGGTGCAGATGCCCTTAAGGAAGGTGCAGCTGCTCTTAAGGAAGGTGCAGCTGCTCTTAAGGAAGGTGTAGATGCCCTTAAGGAAGGTGCAGCTGATTTTAAGGAAGTTGCAGCTGCTCTTAAGGAAGGTGTAGATGCCCTTAAGGAAGGTGCAGCTGCTCTTAAGGAAGGTGCAGATACCCTTAAGGAAGGTGCAGCTGCTCTTAAGGAAGGTGCAGATGCCCTTAAGGAAGGTGCAGCTGCTCTTAAGGAAGGTGCAGCTGCTCTTAAGGAAGGTGCAGCTGCCCTTAAGGAAGGTGCAGCTGCTCTTAGGGAAGGTGCAGCTGCTCTTAAGGAAGGTGCAGCTGCCCTTAAGGAAGGTGCAGCTGCGCTTAAGGAAGGTGCAGCTGCCCTTAAGGAAGGTGCAGCTGCCCTTAAGGAAGGTGCAGCTGCGCTTAAGGAAGGTGCAGCTGCCCTTAAGGAAGGTGCAGCTGCTCTTAAGGAAGGTGCAGCTGCTCTTAAGGAAGGTGCAGCTGCTCTTAAGGAAGGTGCAGCTGCCCTTAAGGAAGGTGCAGCTGCTCTTAGGGAAGGTGCAGCTGCCCTTAAGGAAGGTGCAGCTGCCCTTAAGGAAGGTGCAGCTGCTCTTAAGGAAGGTGCAGCTGCCCTTAAGGAAGGTGCAGCTGCTCTTAAGGAAGGTGCAGCTGCTCTTAGGGAAGGTGCAGCTGCTCTTAGGGAAGGTGCAGATGCCCTTAAGGAAGGTGCAGCTGCTCTTAAGGAAGGTGCAGCTGCTCTTAGGGAAGGTGCAGCTGCACTTAGGGAACGTGCATCTGGTGGAATCTCCGTAGGCCCAGGGCTGAAAAGGATTCCCAAATCCCAACAAAATGCCTTAATCCCAGGCCGTAAGCCTTAGGCATAGCTTTAAATATTTACAGAAGGAAAGTAACTGGGAAAAACAATGTCCGTCTTCATGATGTAACAAAATAATACTAATAATAAATTGCCTGAACCGGTGAAAATTTCTACATTAGATTACGTTCACATTTAATTCCGCAATTTTACCAAATAAATTGTGTTAGTTTAGCAAATAATCCAGTGTGGTTAACCATGCATACAAAACAGCGTCCAGTTTCCATTTGTTACTTTTTGTGAACGTCAGACAGACGATGGTTGGTAATACTCTCGAATGCATAAAGTATTTTTGATCTACGTGGCTATAACATTAACCAGGAGCTGAACATAAATCACTATCCATTAATTTTTATATCATATCAATCGAATTTTTCCCTAAGTAAGCTATATTTCAAATTAAAATCCCGTTCGCGTGTCTTGTCAAAGAAAATATTTATCCTGTGTTGGAAGCAGAAAATAAGAAATGTTATAGCAAGAAAACATTGTGTTGAAATATTTTGGTCGCTGTGCTATCCGAGGGAGGTATCCTATTATTGCATAACTCAGTCGCCAGTACCTCAGTGCACAAGCAGTCGCCAGTACCTCAGTGCACAAGCAGTCGCCAGTACCTCAGTGCACAAGCAGTCGCCAGTACCTCAGTGCACAAGCAGTCGCCAGTACCTCAGTGCACAAGCAGTCGCCAGTACCTCAGTGCACAAGCAGTCGCCAGTACCTCAGTGCACAAGCAGTCGCCAGTACCTCAGTGCACAAGCAGTCGCCAGTACCTCAGTGCACAAGCAGTCGCCAGTACCTCAGTGCACAAGCAGTCGCCAGTACCTCAGTGCACAAGCAGTCGCCAGTACCTCAGTGCACAAGCAGTCGCCAGTACCTCAGTGCACAAGCAGTCGCCAGTACCTCAGTGCACAAGCAGTCGCCAGTACCTCAGTGCACAAGCAGTCGCCAGTACCTCAGTGCACAAGCAGTCGCCAGTACCTCAGTGCACAAGCAGTCGCCAGTACCTCAGTGCACAAGCAGTCGCCAGTACCTCAGTGCACAAGCAGTCGCCAGTACCTCAGTGCACAAGCAGTCGCCAGTACCTCAGTGCACAAGCAGTCGCCAGTACCTCAGTGCACAAGCAGTCGCCAGTACCTCAGTGCACAAGCAGTCGCCAGTACCTCAGTGCACAAGCAGTCGCCAGTACCTCAGTGCACAAGCAGTCGCCAGTACCTCAGTGCACAAGCAGTCGCCAGTACCTCAGTGCACAAGCAGTCGCCAGTACCTCAGTGCACAAGCAGTCGCCAGTACCTCAGTGCACAAGCAGTCGCCAGTACCTCAGTGCACACGACTGGGACGGTGCAGATTGTGGCATAATTTTGTAGTGCAGGTAAATGTTGGCACTAAAGCTATGAAGTGAATCAATGTGCTCTTAAGTCATCAAATGGAAATTAACATCAACATCTCTTCAACAAAAATGGTGAAGTAGACCGTACAAATATAATTCAAACCTTCCACTAAGAAACCTGAGTTTGAAAGCTACACTGCGCAGACATTCTCTTGTTATCACAAGGAGACCAATGTCTTACACTTCACAAACATATTTAGTTTGAAGCCGCTCTTACGTTACATTATTTATTTATCATCGTTCAAAGGTTGAAGGTAATAGGACGAGACACTCAGAAATTATCTCATGAAAAAAACAGTATTTCCATTTCCCTAATTTCTTAAATAAGAAAAAAGCTAACTGGAACTTACACTGGCCAAAATAATTCCAACATATTCTCTAGGTAAGACTGGTCAGCGTTTAAGGAAGCAAGTACATTGGTCAGTAAGAAAGCAAGTACATTGGTCAGTAAGAAAGCAAGTACATTGGTCAGTAAGAAAGCAGTTCAGTTTTATAACAGCAATGGATATATTTCACACAATTTTTTACAGTGCTCTCTAGGGCACACAGTTGTTATGAGGATATAAAAGTAGATTTAACATAGAATAACGCACTGTGACAAATTTCTGGTAAGAAGAAACATTAAAACTTACACAACTAAAGTTAAGGCGACGCTTCATATGAGGTAAACACATGACAGTTAAGAATTTAAAGAGCAACAACATGCATTCTACTGTCACTGTCCTGACTCCAACAACATTTGCACCTACTCAGCTTACACTTAAAAATCATGCAGTGCGCCAGAAATTGAAGATTGACGCCATTTACAATTGTTATTATTCGTCTGAGACAGTGCTAAACCCGTAGGGGTCACATAGCTCCTGTGAAATGAGCTATATTCAGATTCCATCCAAGGAAGAGGAGGAAACCCTCTCCAGCTTCAAAGAATAAATAATGCAATAACGCAAAAAATTTGGTAAAATAATACTATACCATTTCGAGATTAAAAATGGCAATTTGGCAGGTACACACACACACACACACACACAGGATGTTCCAAAGAGGGGACACAGAAACAAGGGGTCACAATTGGAAGTTGAAGACTCAGATGAATCACAGGAATGTTAGGAAGTATTTCTTAATTCACAGAGTGGTCAGGAAGTGGAATAGTTCTGGGAAGTGATGTAATGGAGGCAGGATCCATACATAGCTTTAAAAAGAGGTATGATAAAGTTCATGGAGCAGGAAGAGTGACCCCTGCAACCACAACTAGGTGTGTATACACACACACACACATACACATACATACACACACACATACATACATACATGCATACATACACACACACAAACACATATATACACACACACAAACACTCACTCACACACACACACACACATACACACACAAACACCTAGTAGCAATCAGTGAAGAGGCGGGGCCAGGAGCTATGAATCGACCCCTGCAACCACAAATAGGTGAGTACACACACACACACACACACACACAGTAGCGGCCAGTGAAGAGGCGGGGCTAGGAGCTATGTCTCGACTCCTGCAACCACAACTAGGTGAGTACAACTAGGTGAGTACACACACACACACACATATATATATATATATATATATATTTTTTTTTTTTTTTATTAACACATCGGCCGATTCCCACCAAGGCAGGGTGGCCCGAAAAAGAAAAACTTTCATCATCATTCACTCCATCACTGTCTTGCCAGAAGGGTGCTTTACACTACAGTTATAAAACTGCAACATTTACACCCCTCCTTCAGAGTGCCGGCACTGTACTTCCCATCTCCAGAACTCAAGTCCGGCCTGCCGGTTTCCCTGAATCCCTTCATAAATGTTACTTTGCTCACACTCCAACAGCACGTCAAGTATTAAAAACCATATGCCTCCATTCACTCCTATCAAACACGCTCACACATGCTTGCTGGAAATCCAAGCCCTCGCACACAAAACTTCCTTTACCCCTCCCTTCAACCTTTCCTAGGCCGACCCCTACCCCGCCTTCCCTCCACTACAGATTTATACACTCTCGAAGTCACTCTGTCTCGTTCCATTCTCTCTACATGTCCAAACCACCTCAACAACCCCTCCTCAGCTCTCTGGACAATCGTTTTGGTAATCCCGCACCTCCTCCTAATTTCCAAACTCCGAATTCTCTGCATTATATTCACACCACACATTGACCTCAGACATGACATCTCCACTGCCTCCAGCCTTCTCCTCGTTGCAACATTCATCACCCATGCTTCACACCCATATAAGAGCGTTGGTATAACTATACTCTCATACATTCCCTCTTTACTTCCATGGACAAGGTTCTTTGTCTCCACAGACTCCGAAGTGCTCCACTCACCCTTTTCCCTCATCAATTCTATGATTCACCTCATCCTTCATAGACCCATCCGCCGACATGTCCACTCCCAAATATCTGAATACATTCACCTCCTCCATACTCTCTCCCTCCAATCTGATATCCAATCTTTCGTCACCTATTCTTTTTGTTATCCTCATCACCTTACTCTTTCCTATATTCACTTTCAATTTTCTTCTTTACACACCCTACCAAATTCATCCACCAACCTCTGCAGCTTCTCTTCAGAATCTCCCAAAGCACAGTGTCATCAGCAAAAAGCAACTGTGACAACTCCCACTTTGTATTTGCTTCTTTATCTTTTAGCCCAACACCTCTTGCCAAGACCCTCGCATTCACTTATCTTACAACCCCATCTATAAATATATTGAACAACCACGGTGACATCACACATCCTTGTCTAAGGCCCACTTTTACTGGGAAATAGTCCCCTTCCCTCCTACACACTCTAACCTGAGCCTCACTATCCTCATAAAAACTCTTCACTGCTTTCAGTAACCTTCCTCCTATTCCATACACCTGCAACATCTGCCACATTGCCCCCCTATCTACCCTATCATACGCCTTTTCCAAATCCATAAATGCCACAAAAACATCTTTACCCCTATCCAAATACTGTTCACCTATATGTTTCACTGTAAACACTTGGTCTACACACCCCTACCCTTCCTAAAGCCCCTTGTTCATCTGCTATCCTGCTTTCTGTTTTACTCTTAATTCTTTCAATAATAACTCTACCATACACTTTACCAGGTACACTCAACAGACTTATTCCCCTATAATTTTTGCACTCTCTTTTGTCCCCTTTGCCTTTATACAAAGGAACAATACACGCTCTCTGCCAATCCCTAGGTACCTTACCCTCTTCCATACATTTATTAAATAATAGCACCAACCACTCCAAAATTATATCCCCACCTGCTTTTAACATTTCTATCTTTATCCCATCAATCCCAGCTGCCTTACCCCTTTCATTCTACCCACTGCCTCACGAACTTCCCCTACACCCACAACTGGCTCTTCCACACTCCTACAAGATGTTATTCCTCCTTGCCCTACACACGAAATCACAGCTTCCCTGTCTTCATCAACATTTAACAAATCCTCAAAATATTCTCTCCATCTTCCCGATACCTCTAACTCTCCATTTAATAACTCTCCTCTCCTATTTTTAACTGTCAAATCCATTTGTTCTCTAGGCTTCCTCAACTTATTAATCTCATTCCAAAACTTTTTCTTATTTTCAACAAAATTTGCTGATAACATCTCACCCACTCTCTCATCTGCTCTCTTTTTACATTGCTTCACCACTCTTTTAACCTCTCTTTTTTCTCCATATACTCTTCCCTCCTTGCATCACTTCTACTTTGTAAAAACCTCTCATATGCTAACTTTTTCTCCTTACTACTCTCTTTACATCATCATTCCACCAATCGCTCCTCTTCCCTCCCGCACCCACTCGCCTGTAACCACAAACTTCTGCTGAACACTCTAACACTACATTTTTAAATCTACCCCATACATTTTCGACCCCATTGCCTACACTCTCACTAGCCCATCTATCCTCCAATAGTTGTTTATATCTTACCCTAACTGCCTCCTCTTTTAGTTTATAAACCTTCACCTCTCTTTTACTTACTGATTCTATTTTCCTTGTATCCCATCTACCTTTACTCCCACTGTAGCTATAACTAAAAGTGATCTGATATATCTGTAGCCCCTCTATAAACATGTACATCCTGAAGTCTACTCAACAGTCTTTTATCTATCAATACATAGTCCAACAAACTACTGTCATTACGCCCTACATCATATCTTGTATACTTATTTATCCTCTTTTTCTTAAAATATGTATTACCTATAACTAAACCCCTTTCTATACAAAGTTCAATCAAAGGGCTCCCATTATCATTTACACCTGGCACCCCAAACTTACCTACTACACCCTCTCTGCATGTTTCTCCCACTTTAGCATTTAGGTCCCCTACCACAATTACTCTCTCATTTGGTTCAAAGTTCCTATACATTCGCTTAACATCTCCCAATATAATATATATATATATATATATATATATATATATATATATATATATATATATATATATATATATATATATATATATATATATATATATTTTCTCCATGGGAAATGGAACCGAATTCTTCCTCCGTAAGCCATGCATGTTGTAAGAGTCACCTAAAATGCCAGGAGCAAGGGGTTAGTAACCCCTTCTCCTGTATACATTACTAAAGTTGTGTATTAATATTGGTAGAATTACCGACAATATGTTAAGTAAAAGGACACAAATGCAACTAATGAGACATTTTATTTTGGCAACGTTTCGCTCTCCAGGAGTTTTGTCAAGCCGTTACAAACAATGCATGGACACACAAGGTATATATAGGTTCAGGGTGAGGTGTAATACTAGTGGTGGTAGAGGTAGTAGTGATATAAGTCGTAGTAGTAGTAGTGATACAATAATGTAGAAAAATCAACTTGCACATGAGTATAAAAATAGGTTAGACAAATATTTCTGTTGGATGTTGGAAAAGAGAAGACCTGCAGCAGAGTTCCACATCCGCGAAGTGCTTGTGTAGTAGGAGAGACTATGAGATGGTAGGGTTTACTGTTTTCAGGAGGATTCTTGCTAAGACTTCAGAGATGGTAAAGCTGCCTTTGTTTTGTTTAATTATGTTAGAAACAGCGATAAGTGCTGATTCAAGGCACTTGCGTCTGCGGAAATCAGTTTCTTTGATTACTAAACTGGCGTCTTTGAATTTCATGAGATAATTGGTAGAATTTCGGTGTTGTACGCAGGCGTTGTTCAGGTTATCGTTCCTACATGCATTAATGTGTTCATTGAGGCGTGTTTCTAGGATTCTTGCTGTTTCTCCTACATAAATCTTGTCGCAGCCTCCACAGGGTATAGTGTAAACCCTGCGTTAATATATATATATAATATATATATATATATATATATATATATATATATATATATATATATATATATATATATATATATATATATATATATATATATATATATATATATAGTTTACATGTTTAAGTTTACATTTCATAGTAACATGATGATGTTTGGCATGCAAGCTTCAGATTATAAGGATGACGGTCTTCATGGGGGAAGGGCCAACATAAACATAAGTATGTGAAAGGTTGGGCAATAGTTTTCAGATTCACCAAAGGGAATAACGATCCTTATTGTATTGTCCCTCAAAGCAATGCATTCAAAGTAATAATCGCTGCAAACTAGTTTAAGCAAAAAAAGATCATGTTAGCAACCTAAATATATTACCATTACTAAAGAACTGAAAATTGTTTTTAAAACAACTTCATTATAGATTTTAATTAAGCGAAAACATTATTAGAAATCGCAATTGTAATTGTGTTTTTTCTCAATTTAAATGAGCCGCCCAACACACCAAGGGGTTAGTGGCAGGTGTTGGCAGTCTGTTGCAGTGAACAGTAACACACAACTCACCACAACACACTGGCCAACAGTGAACAGTAACACAACACTCACTGGCCCACAGTGAACAGTAACACACCACTCACTGGCCACAGTGAACAGTAACACAACACACACTGGCCACAGTGAACAGTAACACACAACTCACCACAACACACTGGCCAACCGTGAACAGTAACACAACACTCACTGGCCACAGTGAACAGTAACACACCACTCACTGGCCACAGTGAACAGTAACACAACACACACTGGCCAACCGTGAACAGTAACACACAACTCACCACAACACACTGGCCAACAGTGAACAGTAACACAACACTCACTGGCCCACAGTGAACAGTAACGCACCACCCACTGGTCCACAGTGAACAGTAACGCACCACCCACTGGTCCACAGTGAACAGTAACGCTCCACCCACTGGTCCACAGTGAACAGTAACACACCACTCACTGGCCACAGTGAACAGTAACGCTCCACCCACTGGTCCACAGTGAACAGTAACGCACCACCCACTGGTCCACAGTGAACAGTAACGCTCCACCCACTGGTCCACAGTGAACAGTAACACACCACTCACTGGCCACAGTGAACAGTAACGCTCCACCCACTGGTCCACAGTGAACAGTAACACACCACTCACTGGCCACAGTGAACAGTAACGCTCCACCCACTGGTCCACAGTGAACAGTAACGCACCACCCACTGGTCCACAGTGAACAGTAACACAACACTCACTGGTCCATAGTGAACAGTAACACAACACTCACTGGTCCACAGTGAACAGTAACACAACACTCACTGGTCCATAGTGAACAGTAACACAACACTCACTGGTCCACAGTGAACAGTAACACACCATTCAATGGTCCACAGTGAACAGTAACACACCATTCAATGGTCCACAGTGAACAGTAACACACCTCTCATCACCACTCACTGGCCCACAGTGAACAATAACACAACACTCACTGGTCCACAGTGAACAATAACACAACACTCACTGGCCCACAGTGAACAATAGCACAACGCTCACTGGTCCACAGTGAACAGTAACACAACACTCACTGGTCCAGAGTGAACAGTAACACAACACTCACTGGTCCACAGTGAACAGTAACACACCATTCAATGGTCCACAGTGAACAGTAACACACCATTCACTGGTCCACAGTGAACAGTAACACAACACTCACTGGCCCACAGTGAACAGTAACACAACACTCAATGGCCCACAGTGAACAATAGCACAACATTCACTGGTCCACAGTGAACAGTAACACAACACTCACTGGCCCACAGTGAACAGTAACACAACACTCACTGGTCCACAGTGAACAATAACACAACATTCACTGGTCCACAGTGAACAATAACACAACACTCACTGGTCCACAGTGAACATAACACAACATTCACTGGTCCACAGTGAACAATACACACATTCATGGTCCACAGTGAACATACACACATTCACTGGTCCACAGTGAACAGTAACCACTTATACACTCACTGGTCCACAGTGAACAGTAACACAACACTCACTGGTCCACATGAACAGTAACACAACACTCATGGCCCACAGTGAACAATACACAATGTCACTGGTCCACAGTGAACAGTAACACAACACTCACTGGTCCAGAGTGAACAGTAACACAACACTCACTGGTCCACAGTGACCAGTAAGCACAACATTCATGGTCCACAGTGAACAGTAACCAACATTCAATGGCTCCACAGTGAACAATGAACATCACTGTCATCACTCACTACTGGCCCACGAGTGAAAATAGCACACACGTCACTGGTCCACAGTGAACAATAGCACAACATTCACTGGTCCACAGTGAACAGTAACACAACACTCACTGGCCCACAGTGAACAGTAACACAACACTCACTGGTCCACAGTGAACAATAGCACAACATTCACTGGTCCACAGTGAACAGTAACACAACACTCAATGGCCCACAGTGAACAATAGCACAACATTCACTGGTCCACAGTGAACAGTAATACACCACACACTGGCCCACAGTGAACAGTAACACAACACTCACTGGTCCACAGTGAACAGTAACATAACACTCACTGGTCCACAGTGAACAGTAACACAACACTCACTGGTCCACAGTGAACAGTAACATAACACTCACTGGTCCACAGTGAACAGTAACATAACACTCACTGGTCCACAGTGAACAGTAACATAACACACTGATCCACAGTGAACAGTAACATAACACTCACAGGTCCACAGTGAACAGTAACATAACACTCACTGGTCCACAGTGAACAGTAACATAACACTCACAGGTCCACAGTGAACAGTAACATAACACTCACTGATCCACAGTGAACAGTAACATAACACTCACTGGTCCACAGTGAACAGTAACATAACACTCACTGGTCCACAGTGAACAGTAACATAACACTCACTGGTCCACAGTGAACAGTAACACAACACTCACTGGTCCACAGTGAACAGTAACACAACACTCACTGGTCCACAGTGAACAGTAACACAACACTCACTGGTCCACAGTGAACAGTAACACAACACTCACTGGTCCACAGTGAACAGTAACACAACACTCACTGGTCCCAAGTGAACAGTAACAAACACTTCACTGATCCACAGTGAACAGTACACAACACTCACTGGTCCACAGTGAACAGTAACACAACACTCACTGGCCCACAGTGAACAGTAACACAACACTCATTGGTCCACAGTGAACAGTAACACAACACTCACTGGTCCAAAGTGAACAGTAACACAACACTCACTGGTCCACAGTGAACAGTAACACAACACTCACTGGTCCACAGTGAACAGTAACACAACACTCACTGGTCCACAGTGAACAGTAACACAACACTCACTGGTCCACAGTGAACAGTAACACAACACTCACTGGCCCACAGTGAACAGTAACACAATACTTACTGGCCCACAGTGAACAGTAGCACAACACTCACTGGTCCACAGTGAACAATAGCACAACATTCACTGGTCCACAGTGAACAGTAACACAACACTCACTGGCATAGAGTGAACAGTAACACAACATTCACTGGTCCACAGTGAACAATAACACAACATTCACTGGTCCACAGTGTTACAACATAATTCTAATAAGTTTCCAAACTTTGAAATATTAAAGTATTGTGTACCTGTCACTTATACCTGTCACTTATACCTGTCACTTGTATCTATCACTTGTATCTGTCACTTGTCCCTGTCATGTGTATCTGTCTTGTGCACCTGTCATATGTACCAGCCTAATGTACTCATTAGGTGCTTCTGTCTTTAGTAACTGTTATGTGTACATGTTACGTGTACCTTACTTGTGTGCATGTCTTGAGTACCTGTGATGTTTACCTGTCATGAGTACCTGTGATGGAGCTGTCTTGAGTACCTGTGATGTTTACCTGTCATGAGTACCCGTGATGGAGCTGTCATGTGCTCGTCTTACGGATTTGACACTTGAGTCTGTCATGCACTCCTTTGTTTTGCACCTGTTAAGTGTAATTATTATTTTTACCTGTCATGTGTACAGTACCGGTCATGTATACCTGCCATGTGTACAGTACCGTTCATGTATACCTGGCATGTGTACAGTACCGGTCACGTATACCTGTCATGTGTACAGTACCGGTCACGTATACCTGTCATGTGTACAGTACCGGTCATGTATACCTGTCATGTGTACAGTACCGTTCATGTATACCTGTCATGTGTACAGTACCGGTCATGTATACCTGGCATGTGTACAGTACCGGTCACGTATACCTGTCATGTGTACAGTACCGGCCATGTATACCTGTCATGTGTACAGTACCGGTCATGTATACCTGTCATGTGTACAGTACCGTTCATGTATACCTGTCATGTGTACAGTACCGGTCATGTATACCTGGCATGTGTACAGTACCGGTCACGTATAGCCATGTATACCTGTCATGTGTACAGTACCGGTCATGTATACCTGGCATGTGTACAGTACCGGTCATGTATATCTGTCATGTGTACAGTACCGGCCATGTATACCTGTCATAAATTAGACACATATGCAATATTTGGGTATCTTTATTGAGGAAACGTTTCGCCACACAGTGGCTTCATCAGTCCAATACAAAGTAGAAAGGTGTAAGGAGAGTAGGAGTTTTGAGGTTATCAGTCCCTCGGCCTGGAGTCGATGTGTTCAGTCCATCAATCTTGTAGAAAGTCAGCATATGTCTGTAGAGGTGGCTTATATACTGTAGTCAGGTGAGGTGAAGCAGGAGGAGGCGGGGTCATAGTGGTACCATCCACTAGTCGAAGTAGGTCTTCGTCCAAAGGTTGGACAAGTGTTGAAGAATTCGTTTGTATTAAGATCCCAAGATGTTGCTGTGTCAGACAGGGTGTAGATGAATGGTTCAGAGAACCGAAAACGTTTCCTCAATAAAGATACCCAAATATTGCATATGTGTCTAATATATAATTTGTCGGTTCTCTGAACCATTCATCTATACCTGTCATGTGTACAGTACCGTTCATGTATACCTGGCAAGTGTACAGTACCGGTCATGTATACCTGGCATGTGTATAGTACCGGTCATGTATACCTGGCATGTGTACTTCTCTAGTGTAGGTGTTATCAAAGTTTCAGCAAGTCAATCACAGCTTTGTTATTCATTTTTTCTCTATACATTATAAACAAATTCTTTTCTAATTCCCACATTCTCGTGTCTTCTTTTCATTTACATCAAGGAAGCCAATGTATTCTCAGGTAAGCCTTTTGTGCCTTCTCTGGTTGCAAGTGCATCAACCAAGGCAGAATAACATCCCTTCAGGAGAGCATTCATCTCGTTCACATCCCTCCTGTTATTCCCACTTTATACTATTAAAATATCAATAGCACATACGAAGTTTTTTTTATTTTTGGTCAATAGTCTCGGAGCTCTCGTTACAATAAAAATAACAACACTGTAATAAAGTTGTGTCAACGTCACTCTACAGATTATTAAAAAGCATTTCAGCGTGTTGAGAGCCAATGCTGCAGTTGATTCCATTGTTTGATCTTCCATACTTGGGATCAGAGGATAGCAAGAGCGATCTTGTGTAATAAAGCAATGTGACTGACACCTTTATACACTAGTGTAATAAAGCAATGTGACTGACACCTTTATAGACTAATGTAATAAACCAATGTGACTGACACCTTTATACACTAGTGTAATAAAACAATGTGACTGACACCTTTATACACTAGTGTAATAAAACAATGTGACTGACACCTTTATACACTAGTGTAATAAAACAATGTGACTGACACCTTTATACACTAGTGTAATAAAACAATGTGACTGACACCATTCATACACTAGTGTAATAAAACAATGTGACTGACATCATTCATACACTAGTGTAATAAAACAATGACTGACACCATTCATACACTAGTGTAATAAAACAATGTGACTGACACCATTCATACACTAGTGTAATAAAACAATGTGACTGACACCATTCATACACTAGTGTAATAAGACAATGTGACTGACACCATTCATACACTAGTGTAATAAGACAATGTGACTGACACCATTCATACACTAGTGTAATAAGACAATGCAACAGTGCAACAGAACATTTAGCTAAACTTTGCAACGTTCTGATCACTAAGTTGAGAATCACGTCTGCAGTTGTACATAGTAAATGCTTTATTTTTTGAGTTACTGATCTGCTGTCCGGTTCTTTCGTCCACTATAGGCGTTACAAACAAAGTAATAAAAATGATAGAATTACCGACAAAATCTTAGGTAAATAGACACAGATGCAACTAATGTGACATTTTATTGTGGCCACAATAAAACATTACATTAATTGCATCTGTATATATGTATCCCAACGTTACAAATAAAGGTACAATTTAAATTTTAATGAAAGATGTTTAATGTTAGTTTCCACGATAGTTTTTCTTTACTAATAAAGTACATCACTGGATGATATGAGATGCCAGCTGGCATATCATATCAGTGCTGTATTTATTGAATTATTAAAATTTCAGAGCCATTGCATTATTAAAGATTACTCAATACAAAATACATAAAACTTGACAATAAAAAGGCAGCACTAATAACACAGGGAAAATGAAGGCAATAAAATTTGAGAGAGACAGATAAATTTTATTTAATTATGACAGTCGCTCGAATTTGCGTTCAGTGGCGGAAAGAAGCAAAAAATTTTCCTAAAAGAATGAAATAATAAGTAACGAAGGATTAGAATGTAACTGAACACGCAAGTTAACAAAACGGTTAATAATATATCAATAAATTTATGGCATTTTCGTAAAAAATTAACAAATTCTTTACTGTGCAATTAATACAAGTAAGAATCATATATCTGTATATCTGGCAGTATAGAGAAAGACCTGTGCACCTAGACGTACATACTTCTGTACATCTGGCAGTATAGAGAAAGACCTGTGTACCTAGACGTACATACTTCTGTACATCTGGCAGTATAGAGAAAGACCTGTGCACTTAGACGTACATACTTCTGTACATCTGGCAGTATAGAGAAAGACCTGTGCACCTAGACGTACATACTTCTGTACATCTGGCAGTATAGAAGGGAGTTCTGTCCTTCTGACAGTATAGTCAACAAACAATAGTCTGAGATAACAAGTAAGAGATATAATCAATTGTTGGAAGAAATACAGAATATAATGAAAGTTATTAACGAGAAAGATGTTAGTTGAACGTTGTTTGTAGTTACTCACTCTTACTTAGTTGAAATAAACAGTTTACAAAACCGATAAGTTGATAAATCTCCAGTCAGAGGTTTCTTCAGTCCAATGTAAAGAAACATTGGAAGACAAGGAGGAGTTTGAAGTGTTCACTCTCTCAGCGTTGAGTCGATGTGCTCGGTGCAATCTTGATTAATGGACTGAACACGTCGACTCTCTCTCTCTCTCTCTCTCTCTCTCTCTCTCTCTCTCTCTCTCTCTCTCCCTCTCGTTGGAACTCACCACCACTGCTTTCCAACAATAACAAAAAGTGGTATCCCTTTCAAAGGCCTTATATTTCAACGTAAATATACGAGTTTGCTGCACACCTTTACCACCACATCAATTGTTGAAGCTGGTCACACACCACTAAACTTCTTAACCGGACTGCAGCTCAATACCCAATATATGCATCTTTTCTCCATCATACAAAACTCAGCCCCGCCCACTCGTCTACCGCCCACTCACCTCACCACTCAAGTTCTCTTTGTCAGTTGCAACTGAATTATCTCCGCTTTATATACAATATATTTACCCATCTTTAAATTATTATTTAGAAACAGAGTTACAATGTTATAATGCACATATTTCCCAAATAACACACACAACTGTACACGACTCACTGCGCTGCTGTGATCCCAGCAGCGGCACTCCGTCGTTCTATGCTGCTGGGATCCCAGCAGCGGCACTCCGTCGTTCTACGCTGCTGGGATCCCAGCAGCGGCACTCCGTCGTTCTACGCTGCTGGGATCCCAGCAGCGGCACTCCGTCGTTCTACGCTGCTAGGAACACAACACAAACACTTTAACAGGGACTAACATAATTATATTATATAGCTCTCTGACAGGTATATTAATCGGCAAAATACACTTGCAACCTATCTCATTCAACAATTTCTCAAATATATATTGCAATATCTACAGATATACCTCAAGGACCCAAAAAATGAAATCAACTGCAGCAAATCTGACGCAAAACTTTCCCTGATATTCCTACACACCTTTTATCCCTTAAATACACTCAGTGGCCATTTAATTTGGTACACCTGTACACCTACTCATTTATACAAATATACAATCAGCCAATAACGTGACAACACCTTAATGCCTAAAAGCATGCAGACATGGTCAAGAGATTCAGTTGTTGTTCAGACCAAACATATGAATCGAGAAAAATATGATGTGACTTTGACCGTGGTGGAATGATTGCTAGTGCTAGACACGGTGGTTTGAGCCTCTCAGAAACTGTTGATTTCCTTGGATTTTCACGAATAACAGTCTCAAGAATTAGTAGAGAATGGTGTGAGAACATAAAACATCCAGTGAGCGGCAGTTCTGTGGGCGAAATAGCCTTGATAATGAGAGAGGTCGTAGGAGAATGGCCAGAGTGCTTCAAGCTGATAAAGTAACATTAACTTCTTACCATAGTGGTATGTAGACGAGCGTCTCGAATACACAACATGAACTTTGAAGTGGATGTGTTACAGCAGCAGAAGACCACACCGGTTTTCACTCTTGTCACCCAAGAACAGAAAACTTAGGCTACAGTGGGCACAGGCTCATCAAACCTGGATAGTTTATGGTATCGTCAGAATTTGGTGTAAACTCGCGGTATTTGGTGGAACGGGAGTCTAGCAGCATGAATGTTCAGCCGACAAATCTGCAGTAGATGCGTGATGCTATTATGTCAACATGGACCAGGATCTGTAGGAAATGTTTCTAGCACATAGTTGAATACTTGCCACGAAGTATTCAGGCTGTTCTGGGGGCAAAGGGAATCCATAACAAGTATTAGAATGATGTTCCGAATAAAGTGGCCACTGACTCTAAGTGATCGAGATAATCTATAATTAATTCTGAAGCATAGTACCAACAGCCTACTCACCAACCCTTTATTTATATCAGATCATTAAATCCGTTAATTCCAAAACAAAATGCAAATAGTTACTTACACATATTTATGAATTGCTAGTGTTAATTTTCCACTGTCTGTCTGTCTGTCTGTCTCTCTCTCTCTCTCTCTCTCTCTCTCTCTCTCTCTCTCTCTCTCTCTCTCTCTCTCTCTCTCTCTCTCTCTCTCTCTTTCTCAGTGTATGAATTTTTGTTTTCCCTTTCTATGCCCAATTATTACATTTTCTTTCTATATTTCTATATTTCACAAGATCACAACTTAAATTCTCTATATTTTATCCCAGCAAACTTATCCATAACTTTTAATGACGTCTTTTATTAGCCTTTATTATTATTATTTTTATGGACCATAAATGGTTCGCCCGCTTTCACAACTTTATGTCCAGAAATAAAATTCTGAGTGTAACAGTGCTTGATGGAAACGGTGGGAGGGCAAGAGGAAGGGAGGGTAGGAAGAGGAAGGAGGGGAGGGAGAGGTATGGGTAGGAAGAAGGGAGAGGATAGAGAAGAGAAACAGGATAAGCATAGAGAAAAATGGGGTTAGAGGGAGAGATACAGAGAAAATGAATGAAAGAATAAGAGAAAGAGAGACAGAGAAGGAGAGAGAAATAGACAGAGAAAGAGAGAGAGTATATTTGACATCACTATTCCAGCACCTACCAGTACACCTGTCATTTTTGCTTCATTTGCCAACCCTGAGTCAGGTTCTTCTCCACCAGCGACTGCTGTAGCACACAATCACCTTACCGAGACAATCACCTTACCGAGACAATCAGCTTACCGGGTGTAAGCAGGGATGTATCTGGTAGGTCAGAACGGGGGCGTAGAAGAGAAAGAGGTAGCCACCCACACATCTCTCATCTGCCGCAGCAGAACATGCAACGAAATTAGTGGCCTAATCGGCAACGAAACACATGAAGTTGACTGCTGAGACGCTTGCTTAACCTACTGGCATAACTTACATGATCTAATAATGGATTTTGTCCACCGCTGACGCCGCCTCTTTGTCTCATCTGCCTCCAGTATATAAGCCCTTTCTCCGTGCATATGCTGTACTTCTATCAAGACTCATGAACTGATCTTCTCATCTTTCACCGTTCTTCTCTGTACTGGACTGATGAAGCCACTGGCTAGCAAAACATTTCCCGAAATAAGGATAGCTAAGCATTGCACAAGTGTCCCAATAATCAATTTGTCGATTTTCTAAACGATTAACATAATATCTGTCTGACACATCTTTGAATCTTGATACAGAGAATTCCTCAACGTTTCGTCCCTGATCGACGAGGCGTCGTCTCAATAAATATCATATTGTGTCTTTTTCACAAATTTATTTCTTCTTCAGCCTAATCTACAAATACAGTAAACAACCTAGTGTCGTCACACATCTCTATCTAAGGTTCACTCTCATTTTGAAATCTTTCTCTAGTCTCGTACATTTTCACTCATAAATTGATTTTACAAAATTTAACAAAAATTTCCCCCCTGCACCATAAATTTAAATAACCTATTCTTTACATTTCCTACCTTATTCTACTGTATATCCATTAACTAAAAAGAAACTGCATTTCTTCCTTATCAAAGCATAGATAACTAATGCTTTATTTCAAGTACATGATCCACACATTTCTTTCTTTGCCCTAAATATTTCATAACATTTTGAATCTAGCTTTGTTTATAGCATTGTTATTAAAAAACTTATACAGTATAATTAATTACCTTGGTATACTCATGATACTTATTTTTCAATATTTCTTAAACTCTCATATTTATTTTTCTCTCTGTCTTTCACGTATTAAATAAATGCAAAAGTTTGTTTGAAACGTTATCCCTGTTTGTGTTATCCCTGTTTGTTGACACTAGCGTAGTCTTGATTCTATCCATCACTGCTGGTTCTCTCTCTCACAGCCTGCTTACTACATCAATTACATTTTTTATACCCACTTTTGGTTCTTTCCTCATAACGAATCCGTTTTCTCCATTCCTTTACCCACTGCATGAAGTTTATACTTATATTTTAACATCTATATTCCATCTCTCTCCAATATCTCTACATTTTTATTTATCATCCTTAACAAGGCTTTTTCTTATCTTATACATCGCCTAGGGAAGTAAAATGTATTGGAATAAATAAAAATAATAATAATAATTAATAAACAAAACGGCTTTGGCAATGGGATATATACCACAACATTCGCTAATAATTGAAATAGGAAGGTCAGTATTGCTTTATATACAAATATGCATGAGGCTCATATGAAACATACTATTAAAATGCTCTGCACGCAGATTTGGAATAATTAGCACAGTGTGTATGGAAATGTGTATAGGGATACATACCCCTAAAATTACCCTATGCTACATGATAGGAATACCTTGTTAGACACTATATTCCTTATCGAGTTCTAGTTAGTGATAATCACAGAATAAACAGGAGTTGACTGGTAAACCCCAGGGTAACCTAGTACCTCACAGTGTATTTAAAAACACCCACACGCCTTAGGCGCTCACTAGTGTGTGGAAGGTGTCAGTAACATTGTTTTATCACATTAATGTGTGGATGGTGTTACTGTTTTATTATACTAGTGTATGGAAGGTGGTTTATTACACAAGTGTGTGGATGGTGTCAGTCACTGTTTTATTACACAAGTGTGTGGATGGTGTCAGTCACTGTTTTATTACACAAGTGTGTGGATGGTGTCAGTCACTGTTTTATTACACAAGTGTTGTGGATGGTGTCAGTCATTGTTTTACTACACAAGTGTGTGGATGGTGTCAGTCATTGTTTTATTACACAAGTGTGTGGATGGTGTCAGTCACTGTTTTATTACACAAGTGTGTGGATGGTGTCAGTCACTGTTTTATTACACAAGTGTGTGGATGGTGTCAGTCACTGTTTTATTACACAAGTGTTGTGGATGGTGTCAGTCATTGTTTTATACACAAGTGTGTGGATGGTGTCAGTCATTGTTTTATTACACAAGTGTGTGGATGGTGTCAGTCACTGTTTTATTACACAAGTGTGTGGATGGTGTCAGTCACTGTTTTATTACACAAGTGTGTGGATGGTGTCAGTCACTGTTTTATTACACAAGTGTGTGGATGGTGTCAGTCACTGTTTTATTACATAAGTGTTGTGGATGGTGTCAGTCACTGTTTTATTACATAAGTGTGTGGATGGTGTCAGTCACTGTTTTATTACATAAGTGTGTGGATGGTGTCAGTCACTGTTTTATTACATAAGTGTTGTGGATGGTGTCAGTCACTGTTTTATTACATAAGTGTGTGGATGGTGTCAGTCACTGGTTTATTACACAAGTGTGTGGATGGTGTCAGTCACTGTTTTATTACACAAGTGTGTGGATGGTGTCAGTCACTGTTTTATTACACAAGTGTGTGGATGGTGTCAGTCACTGTTTTATTACACAAGTGTGTGGATGGTGTCAGTCACTGTTTTATTACATAAGTGTGTGGATGGTGTCAGTCACTGTTTTATTACACAAGTGTTCTCTAGCAATTCTCTGGTCTCCCTCAACGAAGAAACAAAAACGAAAATAAAAAATGACTTCGGCATTGATGCGGAACACGCGGAAATATTTTTTTAATATTGCAGAGAGTGGTGTTGGCTGCAGTCGATGGACCTTTATGTTACAGTGTTGTTATTTTCACTGTAACCAGAGCTCAGAGTGCGTTCAACAGAGCTCAGAGTGCGTTCAACAGAGCTCAGAGTGCGTTCAACAAAAAAAATCTTCATATTTGCTATTAATATTTTTTTGGTATAAAGTGGGAATAAAGACAAGGATGTATGAGCTGAATGTTTTACTGAGAGCAGGAGAGGATAGCATGTTATACTGCTTCATATGTATGTTTAATGTGTATAAGATAACAGACAACACTCTCAAGGATTGCCAGGGAGAATGTAAAAGAAAACATGACAGGAATATAAAAATCATAGAGGAATTATTCAACAAGTCGGCCGTCTCCCACCGAGGCAGGGTGACCCAAAAAGAAAATACTTTCATCATCATTCAACACTTTCACCTCACTCATACATAATCACTGTCTTTGCAGAAGCGCTCAGATACGACAGCTGAGAATAAGTGAAAAACTAAGTATCAATATAGTAATCGACTTTAGTGATGGGATATGGTAAAAGTATGATGGAAGACGATCAAGGGAGTTTTAGAGGAAAAAATTACATAAGTGTAATAAATGTTTGAGTTAAAACAAAATAGTGAACAATACTTCAATAACTAAAAAGAACTGTTGCTGGAATTAATGTTTTAAAGGCAAAAATTTGGTAAGGGGAACCATGGTCGAGAGTGATCAATGAATGAAACTGTGAATAAGATTTGTAAAACTGTAAATTCGTGTCAATTTTATTGCTGATGCAAGACACGTATACAAAAGATTGAGCATGACAAGTGCATAAAAGATTGAACATGACAGGTATGACAGGTACATAAAAGATTGAACATGACAGATGCATAAAACATTGTGCATGACAGGTGCATAAAAGATTGAACATGACAGGTGCATAAAACATTGTGCATGACAGGTGCATAAAAGATTGAACATGACAGGTGCATAAAAGATTGAACATGTCAGGTGCATAAAACATTGTGCATGACAGGTGCATAAAAGATTGAGCATGATAGGTGCATAAAAGATTATGCATGACAGGTGCATAAAAGATTGTGCATGACAGGTGCATAAAAGATTGTACATGACAGGTGCATAAAAGATTGTGCATGACAGGTGCATAAAAGATTGAGCATGACAGGTGCATAAAAGATTATGCATGACAGGTGCATAAAAGATTGTACATGACAGGTGCATAAAAGATTGTGCATGACAGGTGCATAAAAGATTGTGCATGACAGGTGCATAAAAGATTGTACATAACAGGTGCATAAAAGATTGTGCATGACAGGTGCATAAAGATTGTACATGACAGGTGCATAATAGATTGTACATGACAGGTGCATAAAAGATTGAGCATGACAGGTGCATAAAAGATTGTGCATGACAGGTGCATAAAGATTGTACATGACAGATGCATAAAAGATTGAGCATGACAGGTGCATAAAAGATTGTACATGACAGGTGCATAAAAGATTGTACATGACAGGTGCATAAAAGATAGAGCATGACAGGTGCATAAAAGATTGTACATGACAAGTGCATAAAAGATTGAGCATGACAGGTGCATAAAAGATTGTGCATGACAGGTGCATAAAAGATTGAGCATGACAGGTGCATAAAAGATTGAGCATGACAGGTGCATAAAAGATTGAGCATGACAGGTGCATAAAAGATTGAGCATGACAGGTGCATAAAAGATTGTACATGACAGGTGCATAAAAGATTGAGCATGACAGGTGCATAATCATTAGGCCTGTGAAGTTCCTTCACAAATGTACAAAAAGAGAATAACTGATTCCTTCTCTGTCATTCGTCTGCATCAACTCCAGCCAAAAGAAAAACAAATAAATTTGATGACAAGCTACTTTGAGTTTCACTTATTGATCATTCAAAGTTGAGTTATCTGCAATAATGTCGGGAGGGATGTCGCAATGACTAATTTATACAAATATCATCATATTACTCTCAGGTTACAACAAAAAATCTCTGGAAATAATCTCAACCATAAACTGTCAGATGAACGTACACAAGTTTTAAACAGTCCAGGTTACAATATCTTACCTATTATATTGAAACATACTTTTAGAATATTGCCTAAATATACACAGATAAGGCACCGCTTGATTTGCTTCAACTTCCCTGTGTCTTCTCGCAACACGTCCTTACAGAAGACACGTTAATAACACGACAAATTACTCAAAATATTTCCCTAATGTTAAATGATATACAATTAGTTTACATCATCCGATTTTCAAAAAAAAAAAAAAAACGGGTTGTCGAAAAATAAAGACCCGAGTCAGAACTGTCCTAACTAATATTACTATAAGTATTCAATAGGTCTTCCAGATATCATTGTGCTCAGCTACATCTACCTCGAGCAGGAAACAATTATATTAATTCTGGAATCCCAAAACGCTGTCTCATACTCTGAATATTTCGTATGAGTGACTCACTCAGACACGGGTCGGTAATTGGGTTTAAAGTCTATCGATTTCACGAGTCGTTAAGGTTGGATATATCTTGATCACAAGTCAAGAAATTTTTAAACCCAAATTTGGACCTATGGGATTAAAGCAAATAATAAATGCATATATACATCGATAGGGCACATGTATTGTTGTTAGTGCACTAGTACCAAGAAAGATAGAGCACGTGCACATGTATTGTTGGTGCACTAGTACCAAGAAAGATAGAGCACGTGCACATGTATTGTTGGTGCACAAGTACCAAGAAAGATAGAGCACGTGCACATGTATTGTTGGTGCACAAGTACCAAGAAAGATAGAGCACGTGCACATGTATTGTTAGTGCACAAGTACCAAGAAAGATAGAGCACGTGCACATGTATTGTTGGTGCACAAGTACCAAGAAAGATAGAGTAGGTGCACATGTATTGTTGGTGCACAAGTACCAAGAAAGATAGAGTACGTGCACATGTATTGTTGGTGCACAAGTACCAAGAAAGATAGAGCACGTGCACATGTATTGTTGGTGCACAAGTACCAAGAAAGATAGAGCACGTGCACATGTATTGTTGGTGCACAGTACCAAGAAAGATAGAGTAGTGCACATGTATTGTTGGTGCACAAGTACCAAGAAAGATAGAGTACGTGCACATGTATTGTTGGTGCACAAGTACCAAGAAAGATAGAGCACGTGCACATGTATTGTTGGTGCACAAGTACCAAGAAAGATAGAGTAGGTGCACATGTATTGTTGGTGCACAAGTACCAAGAAAGATAGAGTACGTGCACATGTATTGTTGGTGCACAAGTACCAAGAAAGATAGAGCACGTGCACATGTATTGTTGGTGCACAAGTACCAAGAAAGATAGAGCACGTGCACATGTATTGTTAGTGCACAAGTACCAAGAAAGATAGAGTACGTGCACATGTATTGTTGTTAGTGCACAAGTACCAAGAAAGATAGAGTACGTGCACATGTATTGTTGTTAGTGCACAAGTACCAAGAAAGATAGAGTACGTGCACATGTATTGTTGTTAGTGCACAAGTACCAAGAAAGATAGAGCACGTGCACATGTATTGTTGTTAGTGCACAAGTACCAAGAAAGATAGAGTACGTGCACATGTATTGTTGGTGCACAAGTACCAAGAAAGATAGAGCACGTGCACATGTATTGTTAGTGCACAAGTACCAAGAAAGATAGAGTACGTGCACATGTATTGTTGAGTGCACAAGTACCAAGAAAGATAGAGTACGTGCACATGTATTGTTGTTAGTGCACAAGTACCAAGAAAGATAGAGTACGTGCACATGTATTGTTGTTAGTGCACAAGTACCAAGAAAGATAGAGTACGTGCACATGTATTGTTGTTAGTGCACAAGTACCAAGAAAGATAGAGCACGTGCACATGTATTGTTGTTAGTGCACAAGTACCAAGAAAGATAGAGCACGTGCACATGTATTGTTGTTAGTGCACAAGTACCAAGAAAGATATATTCATCAGAATACTATTTCGCAGGTCTTGTATCTGAACTATCCCTCTTGGGAGGTTCCTTGATAGGCTTTTGATCTAGGGAATTGGATCTGTGCTCCAGTTCCCTGAAGTGAGCCTGAATACCTTCCCTTCCCCCACCACAGGCACTTTACATTCCCTTCAGATGTAGCGCTCCCCCTTAATAATAATAATAATAATAATAATAATAATAATAATAATAATAATAATAATAATAATAATTGTTGCATTTGAACTAGGCTCCACTTAACACTTAAGATATCAAATAATTAAATTACCAAGATTTGCTACACATATTCTTAATCGAGTTGCTTTTAAAACTATTAACAAATCTACAACATCAAATTTATATATATAATGCATACCACATTAGAAATATGCTGAATTTTCAATAATTATTTTCACCATACCCTACTCTCAGGCAAGGCTGTCGGGGGTGTGGAAGGCAGGGCTGTCGGGGGTGTGGAAGGCAGGGCTGTCGGGGGTGTGGAAGGCAGGGCTGTCGGGGTGTGGAAGGCAGGGCTGTCGGGGGTGTGGAAGGCAGGGCTGTCGGGGGTGGGAGGCTGTGGGTGGAAGGCAGGGCTGTCGGGGGTGTGGAAGGCAGGGCTGTCGGGGGTGTGGAAGGCAGGGCTGTCGGGGGTGTGGAAGGCAGGGCAATCAGGGGTGTGGAAGGCAGGGCTGTCGGGGGTGTGGAAGGCAGGGCAGTCAGGGGTGTGGAAGGCAGGGCTGTCAGGGGTGTGGAAGGCAGGGCTGTCGCCGGTGTGGAAGGCAGGGCTGTCGGGGTGTGGAAGGCAGGGCTGTCGGGGTGTGGAAGGCAGGGCAGTCAGGGGTGTGGAAGGCAGGGCTGTCAGGGGTGTGGAAGGCAGGGCTGTCGGGGGTGTGGAAGGCAGGGCTGTCGGGGGTGTGGAAGGCAGGGCAGTCAGGGGTGTGGAAGGCAGGGCTGTCAGGGGTGTGGAAGGCATGGCAGTCGGGGTGTGGAAAGCAGGGCTGTCGGGGGTGTGGAAGGCAGGGCAGTCAGGGGTGTGGAAGGCAGGGCTGTCAGGGGTGTGGAAGGCAGGGCTGTCAGGGGTGTGGAAGGCAGGGCTGTCGGGGGTGTGGAAGGCAGGGCTGTCGGGGGTGTGGAAGGCAGGGCAGTCAGGGGTGTGGAAGGCAGGGCTGTCAGGGGTGTGGAAGGCAGGGCTGTCGGGGGTGTGGAAGGCAGAGCTGTCTGAGGTGTGGGACGCAGGGCTGTCAGGGGTGTGGAAGGCAAGGCTGTCGGGGGTGTGGAAGGCAGGGCTGTCGGGGGTGTGGAAGGCAGGGCTGTGGGGGGGTGTGGAAGGCAAGGCTGTCTGAGGTGTGGAAGGCAAGGCTGTCGGGAGTGTGGAAGGCAGGGGTGTGGAAGGCAGGGCTGTCGGGGGTGTGGAAGACAGGGCTGTCTGGGGTGTGGAAGGCAGAGCTGTCTGAGGTGTTGGACGCAGGGCTGTCAGGGGTGTGGAAGGCAAGGCTGTCGGGGGTGTGGAAGGCAGGGGTGTGGAAGGCAGGGCTGTCGGGGGTGTGGAAGACAGGGCTATCTGGGGTGTGGAAGGCAGAGCTGTCTGAGGTGTTGGACGCAGGGCTGTCAGGGGTGTGGAAGGCAAGGCTGTCGGGGGTGTGGAAGGCAGGGGTGTGGAAGGCAGGGCTGTCGGGGGTGTGGAAGACAGGGCTGTCTGGGGTGTGGAAGGCAAGGCTGTCTGGGGTGTGGAAGGCAGGAGTGTCGGGGGTGTGGAAGGCAGGGGTGTGGAAGGCAGGGCTGTCGGGGTGTGGAAGACAGGGCTGTCGGGGTGTGGAAGGCAAGGCTGTCGGGGGTGTGGAAGGCAGGGGTGTCGGGGTGTGGAAGGCAGGAGTGTCGGGGGTGTGAAAGGCAGGGCTGTCAGGGGTGTGGAAGGCAGGGCTGTCAGGGGTGTGGAAGGCAGGGCTGTCAGGGGTGTGGAAGGCAGGGCTGTCAGGGGTGTGGAAGGCAGGGCTGTCAGGGGTGTGGAAGGCAAGGCTGTCGGGGGTGTATAAGGCAGGGCTGTCGGGGGTGTGGAAGGCAGGGGTGTCGGGGGTGTGGAAGACAGGGCGGTCTGGGGTGTGGAAGGCAGGGCTGTCGGGGGTGTGGAAGACAGGGCGGTCTGGGGTGTGGAAGGCAGGGCTGTCTGGGGTGTGGAAGGCAGGGCTCTTGTCCTGGAGCCCGTGGCTAATAGGGAAGCCCGTTCTGGGCTCTTTTATGTATTATTAGATAACCTAAAACCAGTTTCCCCGAAAACCAGAAAATTAGATGCACAGTAGAGTCGCATATAAGACGCATTTATAAACCACTTTTTGCGATAAAATTGTTGAGAAATTGCGACATAAATTTGTATAGAACGCAGTAAACTATTATAGGACGCAGTAAACTTGTATACAATGCATTAGCTAATCTCATTAAACAAACCTCTCACAACCGTGACTCACGAAATCGTAATGACACGATTGCAAACAAACCATACCTCGGGCTGGGCTAGAACCTGCGGCCAGAGAGTCATGAAGACGGCTGGCCCAGTGGCTAACACGTCGGTCTGGAGTTTTATGACTCTTTAACCGCGGGTTCTATCCCCACCCGTGGTATGGTTTCTCACAACCGTCTGCTTGTCAGTGCTCAGAAGTCATACAACCACCTCCAAACACTTCTTTATCAACAAGCAAGAGAAAAACCAATTTAAGGAAGGATAAAATGCATTCTTGTTACAATCATCAGTGAGAAAATTGCTTAGTGAACGTGCGATACCGTCAGCTGATGAAGCGGCAGCAGCAGCTGTGTACTAGCAGCAGCAACTGTGTACTAGCAGCAGCAGCTGTGTACTAGCAGCAGCAGCTGTGTACTAGCAGCAGCAGCTGTGTACTAGCAGCAGCAGCTGTGTACTGCAGCAGCAGCAGCTGTGTACTAGCAGCAGCAGCAGCAGCTGTGTACTAGCAGCAGCAGCTGTGTACTAGCAGCAGCAGCAGCTGTGTACTAGCAGCAGCAGCTGTGTACTAGCAGCAGCAGCTGTGTACTAGCAGCAGCAGCAGCTGTGTACTAGCAGCAGCAGCAGCTGTGTACTAGCAGCAGCAGCAGCAGCTGTGTACTAGCAGCAGCAGCTGTGTACTAGCAGCAGCAACTGTGTACTAGCAGCAGCAGCTGTGTACTAGCAGCAGCAACTGTGTACTAGCAGCAGCAACTGTGTACTAGCAGCAGCAGCTGTGTACTAGCAGCAGCAGCTGTGTACTAGCAGCAGCAGCAGCAGCAGCTGTGTACTAGCAGCAGCAACTGTGTACTAGCAGCAGCAACTGTGTACTAGCAGCAGCAGTTGTGTACTAGCAGCAGCAGCTGTGTACTAGCAGCAGCAGCTGTGTACTAGCGGCAGCAGCAGCTGTGTACTAGCAGTTCAGTGACCATACTTCTTTATCAACATGAAAAACAACTACGAGTTTAAAGAATGATCAAAATTTCTTCCTTGTTATTATTATGAATGAAAAAAATGTATAGCGATTACTAGGAGAAGCGTTACCTACCTACCTACCTACTTACCTACCTACCTACCTACCTACCTACCTACCTACCTACCTGATAAAACAAACACACGTATCATAGTTACCTACACCTCAATAGTCAACTAGCAAGAGAACAAGGAATGTATGGAAGGATAAAATGTAGCTTTGGTAATATTATAAATAACAAAAATTGTATAATGAATGTGTGATAGAGATGCAAGGGAAGTGTATGGGTAGGTTGGCCATGTGACGCCACGGTCTACCACTGCCAGCTGTACGTGTACGTGTACTTGTTCAACTGACGCCACGGTCTGCCACTGCCAGCTGTATTGTGTACGTGTACTTGTTCAAATGACGCCACCGTCTACCACTGCCAGCTGTATTGTGTACGTGTACTTGTTCAACTGAGGCCACGGTCTGCCACTGCCAGCTGTATTGTGTACGTGTACTTGTTCAACTGAGGCCACGGTCTGCCACTGCCAGCTGTATTGTGTACGTGTACTTGTTCAACTGAGGCCACCGTCTACCACTGCCAGCTGTATTGTGTACGTGTACTTGTTCAACTGAGGCCACCGTCTACCACTGCCAGCTGTATTGTGTACGTGTACTTGTTCAACTGAGGCCACGGTCTGCCACTGCCAGCTGTACGTGTACGTGTACTTGTTCAACTGACGCCACGGTCTGCCACTGCCAGCTGTATTGTGTACGTGTACTTGTTCAACTGAGGCCACCGTCTACCACTGCCAGCTGTATTGTGTACGTGTACTTGTTCAACTGAGGCCACCGTCTACCACTGCCAGCTGTACGTGTACGTGTACTTGTTCAACTGAGGCCACGGTCTGCCACTGCCAGCTGTATTGTGTACGTGTACTTGTTCAAATGACGCCACCGTCTACCACTGCCAGCTGTATTGTGTACGTGTACTTGTTCAACTGACGCCACGGTCTACCACTGCCAGCTGTACGTGTACGTGTACTTGTTCAACTGACGCCACGGTCTACCACTGCCAGCTGTATTGTGTACGTGTACTTGTTCAACTGAGGCCACGGTCTGCCACTGCCAGCTGTATTGTGTACGTGTACTTGTTCAACTGAGGCCACGGTCTACCACTGCCAGCTGTATTGTGTACGTGTACTTGTTCAACTGAGGCCACCGTCTACCACTGCCAGCTGTATTGTGTACGTGTACTTGTTCAACTGAGGCCACCGTCTACCACTGCCAGCTGTATTGTGTACGTGTACTTGTTCAACTGAGGCCACCGTCTACCACTGCCAGCTGTATTGTGTACGTGTACTTGTTCAACTGAGGCCACCGTCTACCACTGCCAGCTGTATTGTGTACGTGTACTTGTTCAACTGAGGCCACCGTCTACCACTGCCAGATGTATTGTGTACGTGTACTTGTTCAACTGAGGCCACGGTCTACCACTGCCAGATGTATTGTGTACGTGTACTTGTTCAACTGAGGCCCCGTCTACCACTGCCAGATGTATTGTGTACGTGTACTTGTTCAACTGAGGCCACCGTCTACCACTGCCAGATGTATTGTGTACGTGTACTTGTTCAACTGAGGCCACCGTCTACCACTGCCAGATGTATTGTGTACGTGTACTTGTTCAGATGAAGCCACGGTCCAGCACTTCCAGTTGTAGTGTGTATTGTCCAGCTAGAGCGAAGCTCAGTTCCACACGACCACTCTTACTCTTTACATCTGCCCTCATACACACCCTCTCTCCCGTACCACCCTCTCTCCCGTACCACCCTCTCCCCGTACCACCCTCTCTCCCGTACCACCCTCTCTCCCGTACCACCCTCTCCCCCATACCACCCTCTCTTCCATACCACCCTCTCTTCCATACCCCCCTCCCCATACCACCTCTCTCTCGTACCACCTCTCCCCATACCACCCTCTCCCCTACCACCCTCTCTCCCGTACCACCCTCTCCCGTACCACCCTCTCTCCGTACCACCCTCTCCCCGTACCACCCTCTCCCCCATATCACCCTCTCTCCCGTACCACCCTCTCTTCCATACCCCCCTCTCCCCCATACCACCCTCTCTCCCGTACCACCCTCTCCCCCATACCACCTCTCTTCCATACCACCCTCTCTCCATACCCCCTCTCCCCAATACCACCCTCTCTCCCGTACCACCCTCTCCCCCATACCACCCTCTCCCCCATACCACCCTCTCTTCCATACCACCCTCTCTCCATACCACCTCTCTCCACACCACTCTCTCCCGTACCACCCTCTCTCCATACCACCCTCTCCCCATACCACCCTCTCTCCGTACCACCTCTCTCCCATACCACCCTCTCCCCATACCACCCTCTCTCCATACCCCCTCTCTCCCATACCACCTCTCTCCCATACCACCTCTCTTCCATACCCCCTCTCCCCATACCTACCCTCTCTCCCATACCACCCTCTCCCCCATACCACCCTCTCTCCAACCACCTCTCTACCACCTCTCTCCCATACCACCTCTCTCCCATACCACCCTCTCTCCATACCACCCTCTCTCCCATCCACCCTCTCCCATACCACTCTCTCCATCCCCTCTCCTCCATCACCATCCTCCTCTCTCCTACCCTCTCTCCCATACCACTCTCTCTCTCCCATACCACCCTCTCTCCCATACCACCCTCTCCCAAACCACCCTCTCTCCCATACCACTCTCTCTCCCATACCACCCTCTCCTCCATACCACTCTCTCCCACACCACCCTCTCTCGCATACCACTCTCTCTCCCATACCAACCTCTCTCCCATACCACCCTCTCTCCCACACCACCCTCTCTCCCATACCACTCTCTCTCCCATACCACCCTCTCCTCCATACCACTCTCTCTCCCACACCACCCTCTTTCCCATACCACTCTCTCTCCCATACCACCCTCTCTCCCATACCACCCTCGCCCCCATACCACCCTCTCATCCACACTAACAACCCTCACACCACCCACCTTCACACCCACATCACCCACCTTCACTCACCACACCCTTCCTTCACACCCCACCCTCCACCTTCAGACCTACACCTGCCCACCTTCACACCACACCGCCACCTTCACACCCACACCACCCACCCTCACATCCACACCACCCACCTTCACACCCACACCCCCACCTTCACACCCACACCACCCACCTTCACATCCACACCACCCACCTTCACACCCACATCACCCACCTTCACACCCACACCGCTTACCTTCACACCCACACCGCCCACCTTCACACCCACACCGCCCACCTTCACACCCACACCACCCACCCTCACATCCACATCACTATAAATTTTCTGGAATAAATTAACATCTTAACTTGGGGTCCTTCTGTACAATTAATATTTTTTAAGAATTTCGTGACCTATTTTTTTTTGTATTATTTTGTGAGTGTTAAATGCACGCGACAGTATTTCTCCCATATCTTCTACAATTTGCAAAGTAGATTTTCGAATAAGACGACATTTTCAGGCAGGTTAGTACTGCAATATACGTGAGTCAACTCTATATAAAAAAATATGGGAAAACCTGTAAGGTTACACAATTCTTTATTTTTTTTAATAAATTCGTAATAATGTGTAAAGAGCCATTATAAATCTCTATTGACAAAAAGTTGGAAATTCTCATGGCACTGATAATAGTTGATGTTTAAGATACATGTGCCACAATAAAGATACACAACTGCTGTACATGTGTCTTAATCATCAACTTGTCAGTATTTTACACCAGTTTGAACATAATAATGCATCTGTGTCACTCATTGTTGATGAATAACCTGAAAGGAAGACACCAAAATTATATTCTTTGATGCAGAACCTGACTCTTAATCTAATACAAATTGTATTATTCTACATCACTAGAACACAGAAAATGAAGGTTTGAAGAGTCAAAAAAAATCTCAAAATTATAGACTGCCATATAAATACTGGTTAATAGACTGCAAAGCCAATTATTAACACTTGTAAACAATATACTCTCTTCAGTGTGAGATGCCAAGGATATGACAATGGCAGCAATATGAGTGGCTCATAAATTCGCTCAGGTACGTCTTTTGTGCCAGAGTGAATGACCTGTAAATGTCACGGTTTAAATCTTTGTAGTGTACACATGCAACTGAATGTTATCCAAAAGTGATTACTTTTTTTAAAATGTTCACAAAGTGTACAATTTAATCAGCTAAAACGCTAAAGGATCTAACTTATCTATTGAGCCTCATTCAGATTTGCGTGTCATGCTACCCCTTCATCCTGCTTTAGTCAAGCAGGCTGCCTCAGCCTGTATCACACATGCTACCCCTTCATCCTGCTTTAGTCAAGCAGGCTGTCTCAGCCTGTATCACACATGCTACCCCTTCATCCTGCTTTAGTCAAGCAGGCTGTCTCAGCCTGTATCACACATGCTACCCCTTCATCCTGCTTTAGTCAAGCAGGCTGTCTCAGCCTGTATCACACATGCTACCCCTTCATCCTGCTTTAGTCAAGCAGGCTGTCTCAGCCTGTATCACACATGCTACCCCTTCATCCTGCTTTAGTCAAGCAGGCTGCCTCAGCCTGTATCACACATGCTACCCCTTCATCCTGCTTTAGTCAAGCAGGCTGCCTCAGCCTGTATCACACATGCTACCCCTTCATCCTGCTTTAGTCAAGCAGGCTGCCTCAGCCTGTATCACACATGCTACCCTTCATCCTGCTTTAGTCAAGCAGGCTGTCTCAGCCTGTATCCACATGCTACCCTTCATCCTGCTTTAGTCAAGCAGGCTGTCTCAGCCTGTATCACACATGCTACCCCTTCATCCTGCTTTAGTCAAGCAGGCTGTCTCAGCCTGTATCACACATGCTACCCTTCATCCTGCTTTAGTCAAGCAGGCTGCCTCAGCCTGTATCACACATGCTACCCCTTCATCCTGCTTTAGTCAAGCAGGCTGTCTCAGCCTGTATCACACATGCTACCCTTCATCCTGCTTTAGTCAAGCAGGCTGCCTCAGCCTGTATCACACATGCTACCCCTTCATCCTGCTTTAGTCAAGCAGGCTGTCTCAGCCTGTATCACACATGCTACCCCTTCATCCTGCTTTAGTCAAGCAGGCTGCCTCAGCCTGTATCACACATGCTACCCTTCATCCTGCTTTAGTCAAGCAGGCTGTCTCAGCCTGTATCCACATGCTACCCCTTCATCCTGCTTTAGTCAAGCAGGCTGTCTCAGCCTGTATCACACATGCTACCCCTTCATCCTGCTTTAGTCAAGCAGGCTGCCTCAGCCTGTATCACACATGCTACCCCTTCATCCTGCTTTAGTCAAGCAGGCTGTCTCAGCCTGTATCACACATGCTACCCCTTCATCCTGCTTTAGTCAAGCAGGCTGCCTCAGCCTGTATCACACATGCTACCCCTTCATCCTGCTTTAGTCAAGCAGGCTGCTCAGCCTGTATACACATGCTACCCCTTCATCCTGCTTTAGTCAGCAGGCTGCTCAGCCTGTATCACACATGCTACCCCTTCATCCTGCTTTAGTCAAGCAGGCTGTCTCAGCCTGTATCACACATGCTACCCCTTCATCCTGCTTTAGTCAAGCAGGCTGCCTCAGCCTGTATCACACATGCTACCCCTTCATCCTGCTTTAGTCAAGCAGGCTGTCTCAGCCTGTATCACACATGCTACCCCTTCAGCCTGCTTTAGTCAAGCAGGCTGTCTCAGCCTGTATCACACAAAGTAACTTGGCTGTGCTGGATTATTCTCTGATTAAGACACCAACAGCAGCAGTAAACAAGATGACAGATGATACATTCTGAGAAAACTTCCATTGTTAGCGTCACCATCATCCCTAGTGAGCACTTTCATTCTGTTTACTTCAAAGGGAGGATTAGAGCCCATAAATATTAACCAGACTAACGAGGTACGGGTTTACCTGGAGTTTACCTAGAGTCGCTTGCAGAAGTCACCGCCCCCGCGACCCGGTCCCTGACCAGGCCTGTTTGAATATAACCTCAACCCCGGGCATAGATCTGCAATATCGCTAGTTGCATTGAACCCATAATCTAAATTTTTAGTTATTTCCCAAATGCAATATCAAAACGAGGGAGTGTATCGTTGTAAATCCCCGTCTCAGGGAAAATTTCTTTAGATCAATGACGTATCAACCAATAATAAGATTTTCATTGACGAAACCATCAAATTTTGCATTCATTGGCTTTGTGTACTTTGTTATAGCACGCCAACGGAGGCGCTTACAGACTAAATTAGACAAGGTAAGAACCCGCAACGGGTGATGATGAAGTGAGGAGAGGTGAAGACAAGCGGGAGGTAAGAAAGGCTATTGCAAAAGACAAAGAACGGGGATAAACTCCGCAGCAATACAAGCCAGATCTCAGATAACTCCAACTCTTACTAAGAAAACACAAACATATAAAATCACACAAAGTCAAAAGTGGAAGTTAAAAAGAGAAGAATTACAGAGAAGTCAGAAAGTATTTAATCAACCTCAGAGTGTTTCGGATGTGGAAAGAGTCGTGTGGCAGAGGCAGGAAGTACAGGTAGCTTAAAGAGAAAGTTGAATACGGCTGACGAGTGATCCAAGAATCGGCCAGCTAAGAGTCAGCACTAAGGACAGAATCGATCTCTGCTAAAACAAATATGCGAGTATACGCACACAGGAGTGACTTGGCAATGACGTACAAAATACCGAGATAAATTAAAAGAGAGGACAGGTGTATTATTCGACAGGATCACCAAGAAGTTAGAAAGCACCAGTGAGCTACAGGGATGGTAGCAAATATTTCTTCAGCCTCAAAGTGGTCAGGAAGTAGAATGATCTAGACAGCAGAATAGTTGCAGGATCCATGCATAGCTTTAAGAATACGTAGGATATGGCTGTCGAAGCCAGAAGTGAACACAGTAGCTGCCAGTGATGAAGCAGGGAAAGGAGCTGGGAATTGACCAGAGCAAAACACACACACACACACACACACCTTGTCGAACTTTTTTAAGAAACTGGAGAAAGTGCAAAGGTTTGCCACGAGCCTAGTCCAAGAGCTGAGGGATTATCCTACGAAGAGAGATTAGAGAAAAATGGGGATATGATAACAAGGTACCAAATACTGAAAGGAATTGACAGGGTAAACAAGAACAAAATGTTTGGGAGGCGGGAAACAAGAACTCGAGAGCACAACTGGAAACCGAAAACATAGATGAGCTACAGGGACGTTTGCAAGTGCTTCTTCAGTCAGAGAGTTGTGAACAACCTGGACAGTTGAGTAGAAGAGACAGGATAATACGATAAGGCTCTCAAAACCAGGAGAATGAACCCAATAGCTGGTAGCGAAGAAGCGAGGCCAAAAGCTGAGATTCGAACCCCTGCAAGCACATATAGGAGTGTCCTGTGAAGGGTTAACACCTGCGCTGATAACTTCAGTATTGATCAGCAGATGACTAATGACGCACTCAATACCTTCAGTACCTTTACTGAAAATCCAAACTTTTAAAATATTATCGTTACGTGTGATAATTTGGAAAGATACTCATCATAATACAGTGTTTACTGGAATATATTCCAGGTGACATGACACAAAATATTTACCTCGTGTTTATTGAAGAGCAAGAACAGAACGCGCCACGTGTTATGCAGCTCCTTGGGTATCACATTTGAAGCAAAGAATGGAACAATAGCTCCAATTCACAATATCAAGAGCACTTTATGCCATCAAAGTACCCCCCCCCACACACACACACCAACCCGCCCACTGAGAGAGGCTACAACTGGACCTGGCTATATTGCAAAATTAGTCGGCCAAGTGGCTATTGAGATTCAACCCCGAGCAAGTGCAGGGTTATGGGAACTGGAGAGAGGGAATGAAGAGCTGAAATTCAGTACTTGCTCAGGGTATTCAAACAGAAATTTTCTCTGCAGCAAATAGGTATTTTATAAATCTAAGATTAGCTTAGAATATCTACCAAGAGTTATTCATAACACTATGTACTGTACTATACACAAGTAACTAGTTACACTAACAGACGAAGGTGAGGGAGCCAGTACAGTGGCTCCCTCACCTTCGTGTTACTTCTCAATGGTACAAGTCGCACCAAAACGTAATGTTTCTTTCTCCTACGTGAGGGTTATTTGTGCGTTGTTCCAGTCACGGTATTGTGCTTCTTTGCTCTTTATGTATTGTACTATATATGACACTCATCTTGTAGTTTGCGACACAAACTTAGAGCTAATACCTGACAGAACATGTCAAGCAACTCGAGAAAAGGTAGAGGTTGGCAACGCTCTAAGTCACGGTGGTAAAATGATTCAATTATCAGGAGACATCAAACTGAACAAGAAAAACACTGAAGGACAGAAAAACCAGAAAGATATTATATCTATATAAAAAAAGAACTCGGAGGACTTAATTGGATGGAGAGTTATTGACTATTTGAAAGGAGAAAAACGGGGACACAGTATCACGTTTGGCAACTGAAAACATACGAAAAGTCATAAGTAAATCAGGGAGCATTTCTTTTGCTTCAGGGCATTCAGGAAATGGCATGACCTGGATAACATGGAATGGATGTTCCACGTAAGTCTTTAACAATGGGTATAATAGGATTCACGATGCTAGGAAGAAGTGAACCCGACAACGGCCGGGTAGGAAGCAGGGCCAGAAGATAAGCTTTCACCCACAAACGCCAAAATGTTGAGTGTACACACACACACACACACACACACACACACTCACTCAATAGGCAGTGTAAAGTGTTCTGGAAGATAATAACATTAATGAAACTTACTCTCAACGTCACAGCGCAGTGCAATATATTTTTTATGTACTATTTCGAAAGAGAAGCCTTCTGCGGAAAGTGTTAATTGCTACCTGGATTAAATCTCAAAGCAAGACCGGCGCCGTCAGAAGTCAACTCAATCCGTCTACATCTCGCTGAGTTCTGTGACGGGAAAAAATGTAAGAGAAAGAGCCATTTGTGGGTTGTGAATGTTAATATAGAAAAGTCTTCGAAGGTGAAAGTAAAGTGAAATACAGTATAACACATAGTATAACACACATCGATATTACACACTTATATTATAGGCAGCATTCACTGGTTAAATTGTAGTTTTACCTCTTTATGTTTATTGCAGTATATCTGTAACTTGTGTGTACAGTGCCATATTTTAGTGTCCTTTTTACTATTTTTATCATTCTGATATAACGAACACCCCAATTATTCCTCTATATCGATAGTTTACTACGAAGTTAAATACAATATCTGTGGTATTGATATTCCAAAGGAGAGATCCAGGGGTAAACTGAAAGTCTGCTTAACAATAAGTATATTTGTGAATTTTCGTTTTATACATTTTCTCGTTTGACTAATTCTCTCATTACTGCATGATAAATACTTCATATTACTATATAGGCAAAATAAAAAAAAAAACTCCACGGGTACTTTCTATTTGCACTCTTAAATTTTTGCAACTAATAAAAGGTGTTACTGGGAGATTTAAGACAATCATTTTATTCAAAACTTTTATCCAATGTTATGTGTTACTATAAGTAGATTCAAGGAGACATAGAAGCACCTGGTAACCATCATTTAAATTTGGAAAAAAATTGACCTTTCCAGTAAAATAACTTAATTCCCCTTTGTAGTTTTGTTCAATCATCAACCAATGCTTCCAAAACCACCAAGAATTCCTCCCAGAAGACATGATAACACTAAATTTGCTATTTCTTTAAATTGCTACTAGACTACAATAGCTGTAATTACTACTAGACTATAGTAGTTTAATTTGCTACTAGACTAAATAGCTGTAATTACTACTAGACTATAATCATTGTAATTGCTACTAGACTGCAATAATTGTAATTACTACTAGACTACAATAGTTGTAATTGCTACTAGACTATAATAGCTGTAATTACTACTAGACTATAGTAGTTTAATTTGCTACTAGACTAAATAGCTGTAATTACTACTAGATTATAATCATTGTAATTGCTACTAGACTGCAATAACTGTAATTGCTATTAGACTACAATAGCTGTAATTGCTACTAGACTGCAATAATTGTAATTGCTATTAGACTACAATATCTGTAATTGCTACTAGACTGCAATAACTGTAATTGATACTAGATTACAATAGTTGCAATTGCTACTAGACTACAATAGATTTATTCAGTAAATTATTCACAATAAATGTATCCTCACAAATGTGTACAGATTATAGCATCAGCTGTGAGCTCTGTAATACAGTTTTGTATGCGAGGGTCTTAGACATCCACCAGGCGTGTGTGAGCGGGTTAAATATGAGTGAGTGGAGGCAAGTGGTTTTTATGACTTTACATGCTGTTGGAGTGTGAACAAGGAAAGATTTATGAAGGACTTCACGAAAACTGGTTAGCCTTGCTTGAGTCCTGGACGTAGAAAGTAGTGTCTGCACTCTGAAGGCAGAGTGGGGTGTTGGAGTTTGCTGGGAAATCTGAGCTGTGATATCGGCTCGCCTTTGGTAAGACAGTGACGGAGTGAGTGATGGTGAAAGTGTTTCTTCTCTTTTGGGTCACGCTATCTCGGTGGGAGACCTCTGGTGTTATATATATATATATATATATATATATATATATATATATATATATATATATATATATATATATATAAAAATTTCTTAATTAGCATTTATAATTCAATGTTGTTTTTAGCTTTGTTTTGTGGTTTAATACCACCTAACAAATGGGTATTTAGTGACTAGCTTATATCTAATTATTTCCTAGCTTTATTACCTATTTAGGACTAGTTCATTAAGATATTTTGGTTCACATGTGAAGACCACAAAACAATGTGAGACCATCCAGATGTAGATGAATGGTTCAGAGAACCGACAAGTTGATAAATTAGACATAAATGCAACACTTGGGTATCTTTATTGAGGAAACGTTTCTCCTTTGTATGGACTGATGAAGCCACTGTGTGGCGAAACGTTTTCTCAATAAAGATACCCAAGTGTTGCATATGTGTCTAATTTATCAACAATCCAGATAAAAAAAATATTACAAATTTCTTTTCATCATTCATTAGTTATCGTCCCTTTAGCCTCATAAAGGTCAGTGGTATCTTCTTGTCCTTCTCCTATTTACAGAGTTTGTTGTTTATTAGTTCCTTCGCTGCTTCCCATATCATCCCCGCCCCTTTCTGCTGGTCCTTCTGTCTCCTCGCCTGTTCTAATTCGTGTTGTCTCTATCTCACTCCTTCTTCCCTTTATCTTTCTAGTTCCATCCTCAGCCTTCTGAAATCTTCCAAGCTGTATATCTTTACCTCAGCAGCAACAGCCCATCTCTCTTTTGCCTTGTGTGTCTCCAATACGTCTGTCATCTCCTCCATCTCTGTGCCAAGATCAAGGAGTTTTTCTTCCCGTATTTCATCTAACATGTGTTTCAATCCAGCGAACAATATTTCCATCTATCCTCACTCTACTTCCTCTTCTTCTGCTTAGTGTTTGTTTGGCTTTTAGTTTCCCATCCCTTCAATCTTTGCGTTATGTCAACCCAGGTAGAATGGCTTCCACTGCCTGCAGAGGAACACCGCTGATCCTGCCCTAGTCACTAGGGGATAAATCAAATCTGAAAGTTCAGTTGTTGCATAAACCACCTGGAGATGTGTACTCACCTAATTGTACTCACCTAATTGTGGTTGCAGGGGTCGAGACTCAGCTCCTGGCCCCGCCTCTGCGCTGCCCGCTACTGGGTATCTGCTCTCCCTGCTCCATGAGCTTTATCATACCTCGTCTTAAAACTGTGTATGGTTCCTGCCTCCACTATGTGTGTGTGTGTGTGTGTGTGTGTGTGTGTGTGTGTATGTTTGTGTGTTTAAGACATAATGCCGGTTGTCTACATCCTCTGCTGTTGTTATTCTTCTGATCAGATTCACGTCTTAATCATAAATAAATAGGAACTGATCTTTTCTGCAGATCATTTACGTCTATTAATACTTGAGGATGGAAGTTATGCTTGTTGATATTCGTACTATAGTCTGGGAGGATTTATAGATGGCAGCGAGGCAATTCACACCAGTCTCCCTTCAACTCAGACCTCCTCGAAGATTATCCACTCAGCTGGAGCCTTAGTTTGCATTCATAATTAATTACACTGGAATTCTCTACAATACCTGCAGAACGAAGCAATGCAAACGTCGTAGGTTCGTGGTTTGTTGATTTAATAAAGAGAGGAGACTAGATAGCATTAAGCATTGAAATTAAACAAGGAAATCATGAATTTACACTAAGAGAATAGCTGAGATCTTATTAACACTAAACACGTCAGAAACATGGTGGCACGCACAGTATCTTGTTGACTGTGTCACCGTGTAAAGTCGTACTTAGTTGATGGATAATTTCTCAAACTAGTGCTCAGATATGGCCATAAGTGTCACAAATGCCTGGTGGTTTTCATGTTGCGGGAATACACTTTGTCTGGCGATAATGGGAAGAAAACCCCTAATACATTTCTCTGTCGACTCCTGCAAGGAAACGTTTGACGTCATACTGGGAGAATTTCATTTTATCATAAAAAGTTTAATTTTATTACAACTCGATGGCTAATCTTTGCTAGAATTCTCTCTAATTAGTATTACGTTACACTAAGCTAAAGTTCATTAATTTGTGTTTAATACGTATTGAAAGAAATTAATTGAATTTAACATTTATTGCTAATCACTGGACGCCGACGTCCACCGCTCATTGGTTGATAAAAAAAAACATGCGTTATGACGTCATTGTCACTTGTTAGCAATGAAAATATTCATATGGAATTTTTGCCCCGAAAGACAGGATGGAGGACTCTATGGCCATGTTACTTTATGAAGATGAAACGATCGATGGTACGATATTTTTCCTAAATTTGATTATTTATTCATTACCCTTTCATACTTAATGCTAAATATAAGTTTTAGTTATTTGTTATCAACACATACTTGACCCTACCTACACTAAATTACTAATTCACAAGAGACCTAGGAAATGATAGTTCCACACACACTCTTATGTCTTTCCTAACTACTCTGTCACGGACCTCTCTGTTCCGGGTCTTCACCTCTCGCATAGTTATAACTGTGACCATAATTTTTAAAGGGGTGGACCGGTAAGCCAGTGGAAGGCCTCGGTCAGATGACCAAAAGCTCCAACGGCGAGTCATCATCTAAGACCCGCGTCAGGAAACACTTGTCCTGTTTCCTGACGAACCTTACCGAACCTAACCTGCATGTTTCTTTTTTTAGTCACTGACCTGAAAACACCTGTTGTACAGGTGAAACGTAGTGTTTAACCTTGTTTCTTAACCTTCACTCTGTATGCTTCTATCCTCATTAAGTTCCTGCTATAAGGTAACGAGCAGTATTCTCTTTCCCAACTCTGTGTAACTTCATACTATATCTACCTCATCCACGATTAGCTCTGCTATTTTTTTCACACATCTTCGTCTCACCTGCCTGGGAACGAACCAGTGATGTCTGTTGTTATGTTATTCTGTCAACGTCAATCATAAAAACACTTCGAGTAATTTTCTCTCTCCACCTCTTTTTTTCTTTACAACTCTCTCACTAATTTTAGAAGTCTTATTTGTAGTTAGTTTTGTGAGTTACAAGCAGATCTCTGAGATAAATGAGATTCTTTGTTTAACACACATAAGACAGACTGACGGAAAGGAAGAAACAATGTTGTACTCGTATCAACTTGAATCTTGCGTGCTTTAAGCCTTGGTGTGAATAATGCCTGAAAATATTCTAACCACATAATGCATTCCTTCCTGCCTCTTCAGTAGGTAGGAGAAAACGAGAGAGAGAAATAGAGAGCGATGAAAAAGATTCAGCAAGTTCAGTATTGGTCACTGCGAACACACACAACTATCAATGTTGACAACAATGCCGGCAGGAACAAGCTTCTGCCTCACGAGTCTTGATCAAAGTACTAACAGCACTACGACTCCCAGCAGACTAAGGTATATAAAACCAGAATGCTCTTGTCAATAACAAATATACAAAATATCATGGTGATTGGAGCACAAAAGCAGTTTGTTTTCAAGCCAACGACAACTGAATAATGCGAAGACTCACTCTGTGCATCTCAAAATGACGGAACAAGGAATAGTAGGTGTGATGACAGCTGTTTCTAGTAGTGGTAATGTAATAGTTGTAGTGGTGGTGAAAATGCTATTGCTTATAGTGATTTGTGTGATACTGCTGGAGGCGCTGCTGCTGCTGCTGCTGCTGACAGTAACAATGCAGCTGGAATTAGTGGGGATGCAGCTGAGGGAACAGGTGGAGTGTTGCTCTTTTTTGCTGCAAGTAGAAGTGATGATGAGGACCTGTTGCTAGTTGTGGTGCAACTGGGAGTTGCTAGTGCTGATGCACCTGGGAGTGGTGGTGGTGGGAGTGTTAAAAATCCACATCCTCAAACATAACCCCGGTTACCCAAGCATAACCACCATTTCTATTCATATACTATGAACATCAACAAACATAACTTCCAAGTATTAATAGACGTAAATGATCTGCAGAAAAGATCAGTTCCTATTTATTTATGATTAAGACGTGAATCTGATCAGAAGAATAACAACACCAGAGGATGTAGACAACCGGCATTATGTCTTAAACACACACACACACACACACACACACACACACACACACACACACACACACACACACACATACACACACAAAGGTGGGGAGTTCACAATAAACGACCAAGAGGTATGTGAGGAGCTCAACATGAGATTTAAAGAAGTATTTACACAGGAGACAGGTAGGACTCCAGGAATTCAGAATAGGGAGGTATACCAACAAGTGCTGGATGAAATACACACAACCGAGGAGGAGGTGAAGAAGCTGCTATGTGAACTCGATACCTCAAAAGCGGTGGGACCGGACAACATTTCTCCGTGGGTCCTTAGAGAGGGAGCAGAGATGTTGTGTGTGCCACTAACACAAATCTTCAACACATCCATTGAAACTGGGCAACTACCTGAGGCGTGGAAGATGGCAAATGTAGTCCCAATTTTTAAGAAAGGAGACAGACACGAGGCATTAAACTACAGACCTGTGTCACTGACGTGTATAGTATGCAAAGTCATGGAGAAGATCATCAGGAGGAGAGTGGTGGAGCACCTAGAAAGACACAAGCTTATAAACGACAACCAGCACGGTTTCAGGAAGGAAAATCCTGTGTCACAAACCTACTGGAGTTTTATGATAAGGTAACAGAAGTAAGACACGAGAGAGAGGGTGGATAGACTGCATTTTTTGGACTGCAAGAAGGCGTTCGACACAGTTCCTCACAAGAGGTTAATGCAAAAGCTAAAGGATCAGGCACACGTAACAGGAAAAACACTGCAATGGATCAGAGAATATCTGACAGGGAGGCAACAACGAGTCATGGTACGTGACGAGATGTCAGAGTGGGCACCTGTGACGAGTGGAGTTCCACAAGGGTCAGTCTTAGGACCTGTACTGTTTTTGGTATATGTGAATGACATAACGGAAGGGATAGACTCAGAAGTGTCCCTGTTTGCAGATGATGTGAAGTTAATGAGAAGAATAAAATCAGTCGAGGATCAGGCAGGACTACAAAGAGACCTGGACAGGCTGCAAGCCTGGTCCAGTAACTGGCTCCTTGAATTTAACCCTGCCAAATGTAAAGTCATGAATATCGGGGAAGGGCAAAGAAGACCGCAGACAGAGTATAGTCTAGGTGGCCAAAGACTGCAAGCCTCACTCAAAGAAAAGATCTTGGGGTGAGTATAATACCGAGCACATCTCCTGAGGCACACATCAATCAGATAACTGCTGCAGCATACGGGCGGCTGGCAAACCTAAGAATAGCGTTCCAATACCTCACTAAGGAATCATTCAAGACTCTGTATACCATATACGTCAGGCCCATACTGGAGTATGCAGCACCGGTTTGGAACCCACACCTGGTCAAGCACGTCAAGAAATTAGAGAAAGTGCAAAGGTTTGCAACAAGACTAGTCCCAGAGCTAAGGGGATTGTCCTACGAAGAAAGGTTAAGGGAAATCGGCCTGACGACACTAGAGGACAGGAGGGTTAGGGAGACATGATAACGACATATAAAATACTGCGAGGAATAGATAAGGTGGACAGAGACAAGATGTTCCAGAGAGGGGACACAGAAACAAGGGGTCATAATTGGAAGTTGAAGACTCCTATGAGTCAAAGGGATGTTAGGAAGTATTTCTTCAGTCATAGAGTTGTCAGGAAGTGGAATAGCTTAGAAAGCGACATAGTGGAGGCAGGAACCATACATAGTTTTAAGACTAGGTTTGATAAAGCTCATGGAGCAGGGAGAGAGAGGACCTAGTAGCAATCAGTGAAGAGGCGGGGCCAGGAGCTATGAATCGACCCCTGCAACCACAAATAGGTGAGTACAAATAGGTGAGTACACACATCTCTAGGTGGTTTATGCAACAACTGAACTTTCAGATTTGATTTATCCCCTAGTGACTAGGGCAGGATCAGCGGTGTTCCTCTGCAGGCAGTGGAAGCCATTCTACCTGGGTTGACATAACGCAAAGATTGAAGGGATGGGAAACTAAAAGCCAAACAAACACTAAGCAGAAGAAGAGGAAGTAGAGTGAGGATAGATGGAAATATTGTTCGCTGGATTGAAACACATGTTAGATGAAATACGGGAAGAAAAACTCCTTGATCTTGGCACAGAGATGGAGGAGATGACAGACGTATTGGAGACACACAAGGCAAAAGAGAGATGGGCTGTTGCTGCTGAGGTAAAGATATACAGCTTGGAAGATTTCAGAAAGCTGAGGATGGAACTAGAAAGATAAAGGGAAGAAGGAGTGAGATAGAGACAACACGAATTAGAACAGGCGAGGAGACAGAAGGACCAGCAGAAAGGGGCGGGGATGATATGGGAAGCAGCGAAGGAACTAATAAACAACAAACTCTGTAAATAGGAGAAGGACAAGAAGATACCACTGACCTTTATGAGGCTGAAGGGACGATAACTAATGAATGATGAAAATAAATTTGTAATATTATTAAGCAGACAGGTGGCAAGGCTGAAGCGCACGAGGTGCCAAATTTTCAGAGATTTGGGAAGTACGCAAGGGACGAAATATGACTGGTGTAACTGACCTGCATCAAAAATGGAACGAGATCAGATCTTGAAATGGAAAGCACTGTCGAGGAAGACAAACAGGTATCATAGATCGGCACAAAATGGAACAAGAAAGAGACTGAGGGAGAGAATTAGAAACAGTCGAAGACAAGTAGAAGAACCAGCTAACACAATGACAGACGTTGAACCTCCGCATCCAAGGGAACATGAAGCGCACAACCTAACAATCAATCGAACACCAACCCACTTCCCTCTCAAAAATAATAACTCAAAGTGGACCATTCCCAACCCTCCATCCTTCCCCACCTACTCCCCCTCATTCCTAACACTTATCAGTGCAAAAATCCCTATTCACAACCAACAAACTACCCCCGTCCCCCCCGTCCTCTTTCCCTATCTCTCTCTCTCCACCCTCGCCCAGTGCAAGATACATCCTGTCGACCAGCTTGTATCCTCACCCCCAACATTCACGACAGCAGAAACCCATAACAACTGAAACTGAAAGAATAGTTCACTAATGCAGAAGAGATAAATAATAATCCGTGAGTCAGACCAGACACTTGAAATATTTCATTTAATATTGCAAAAAACACCAATTTTTAGCACCTTTCTCAAGTTCACTTAATATAATTTCCTATAATTTTAACTAATTAAAAACACTGAACATATAGACAGACATGATGACAGTTAAAAATAATTATTTGTAAAGTATCCTACTGTGTTTTATTTTGGCAATATGTTTATATATTACACAAATTCGTCCCAGTTGTGTACATATCGGATTGTTCATTTTGATTCTATATCCGGCAGTGTTACACTTAATTATAATCAATGTAGATTTTTTTTGCAAAAAAATACATAACTTCTGAGAATAATAAAAAAATTAATTTTAATATTTGAGATTCTGTCACTGACTGGGTAATATGATATTATTTATTTAAAATATAGCTGATAATAATAGCAGTCTTTCAAACATACCTTATATTAAAGAGTGGACAAAATACCTTGCTTAGGCACGTTATTACTTTTGTTTGCGATGACACCTTTAGTTTGTACATAATTCTTAGAATCGCATAATAGGATCACTGAACTAGTTTTATTGTTCTCTTCACGGAGCTCCCAACCAGAATTTAAAACAAGTGGCCAAAAGAATCTGCAGTTAAGATCAAACGCCAGAAGACAGGATACGTAACCTGTCTATGTTGCAAGCAGCCGCCATTAGGTAAATTAGACACATATGCAACACCTGGGTATCTTTATTGAGGAAACGTTTCGCCACACAGTGGCTTCATCAGTCCATACAAAGGAGAATCGTGAAGAACAGGAGGAGTGTGAGGTTGTCAGTCCCTCAATCTTGAGTCGATGATTGAGGGACTGACAACCTCACACTCCTCCTGTTCTTCACGATTCTCCTTTGTATGGACTGATGAAGCCACTGTGTGGCGAAACGTTTCCTCAATAAAGATACCCAGGTGTTGCATATGTGTCTAATTTACCAACTCGTCGGTTCTCTGAACCATTCATTCACAGCCGCCATTATATGAACTAAGTAGTCTTTGTGATTTTAATTCTTGGAAAACATAAAACGATGGCAGCGACTGTGAGAAATTTTTGATCCAATCTCGAAAATTATCCAGCAGATACTGTTGGCTGCTTACCAACCATCAGTGATCCAGCAGATACTGTTGGCTGCTTACCAACCATCAGTGATCCAGCAGATATTGTTGGCTGCTTACCAACCATCAGTGATCCAGCAGATACTGTTGGCTGCTTACCAACCATCAGTGATCCAGCAGATACTGTTGGCTGCTTACCAACCATCAGTGATCCAGCAGATACTGTTGGCTGCTTACCAACCATCAGTGATCCAGCAGATACTGTTGGATGCTTACCAACCATCAGTGATCCAGCAGATACTGTTGGCTGCTTACCAACCATCAGTGATCCAGCAGATACTGTTGGCTTCTTACCAACCATCAGTGATCCAGCAGATATTGTTGGCTGCTTACCAACCATCAGTGATCCAGCAGATACTGTTGGCTGCTTACCAACCATCAGTGATCCAGCAGATACTGTTGGCTGCTTACCAACCATCAGTGATCCAGCAGATACTGTTGGCTGCTTACCAACCATCAGTGATCCAGTAGATACTGTTGGCTGCTTACCAACCATCAGTGATCCAGTAGATACTGTTGGCTGCTTACCAACCATCAGTGATCCAGCAGATACTGTTGGCTGCTTACCAACCATCAGTGATCCAGTAGATACTGTTGGATGCTTACCAACCATCAGTGATCCAGCAGATACTGTTGGCTGCTTACCAACCATCAGTGATCCAGTAGATACTGTTGGATGCTTACCAACCATCAGTGATCCAGCAGATACTGTTGGCTGCTTACCAACCATCTGTGATCCAGTAGATACTGTTGGCTGCTTACCAACCATCAGTGATCCAGTAGATACTGTTGGCTGCTTACCAACCATCAGTGATCCAGCAGATACTGTTGGCTGCTTACCAACCATCAGTGATCCAGCAGATACTGTTGGCTGCTTACCAACCATCAATGATCCAGTAGATACTGTTGGCTGCTTACCAACCATCAGTGATCCAGTAGATACTGTTGGCTGCTTACCAACCATCAGTGATCCAGTAGATACTGTTGGCTGCTTACCAACCATCAGTGATCCAGCAGATATTGTTGGCTGCTTACCAACCATCAGTGATCCAGCAGATACTGTTGGCTGCTTACCAACCATCAGTGATCCAGCAGATACTGTTGGCTGCTTACCAACCATCAGTGATCCAGTAGATACTGTTGGCTGCTTACCAACCATCAGTGATCCAGCAGATACTGTTGGCTGCTTACCAACCATCAGTGATCCAGTAGATACTGTTGGCTGCTTACCAACCATCAGTGATCCAGGAAGAGAAATGTCAACTGTGCAGGAGATTTTAAATTAATCTTTGTCCATTCAGTTGTCATTACATTTTAAAAACATTTCAGTTGTACTTGATCAAACTTTGTTAATGCAACATAAACTGCATGAAAACATACGGACAGGAATAAGAACATTGTGCTGATGATGGGTAACAATCTGCAACTTATTGTCAACCGTCGAGAAACTGTTTGGGTAAGTAGGACTTCGTGAGCTTCTAATAGGGTCTTATGTATTTGTTGTTGGGTCAGTTGACGAAGTTCTTGACGGAAAAAAAAGAACAACAGAGCTTTTCGTCTCCATAAGCTCACATGTGATGCATTGATGAGGTTAGCATTTAGAGGATTTGAAGACTGGCTTCACATCAACAACAATAAAGATATCATCGATTTGATTCAAACACTCCATGCAATTTATTAGCCCCTCAGCAACGCATTTGCAGCTACAAGTGATGCTGCTTTGAACGATGACACTTGTCGTAAAATTATGAATTTATAAACGATTTGCAGCAGAGAAACGGATCTCCTTTAAGATTTTGGATGACTTATATTGAAATTGTCGTGATTTTTCTTCGCCTGTTGCACGCAGAGAGGAAAACTGATACCTTCATCTTTCCTGTATCAGAAAAAACCCTCATAGTGTTTTGCAATGGATAAACTAAAATTATGCCAGGTACCTTTTTGTCTATTATGCCGAAATGAGACGGTTAGAGGAAACATGACCATTTTCAGAAAGGTGGATGTTCAGTTGAACTTAAGGAAAGAAATCTATTTGGTCGTATCGCTGAATACCACACCACAAAGGAAACAGTAAATTAAGATACAGAAACTGCAGGTGGAACACGTGGATTGTCTCAGACCAGGAAATGTGGCCAACTATTACTTCATAAAAGAGCATCGAGTAACAGCATTGAGACAGCTCTATAAACAGATCACCTTACAATGTACAGGATTCAGTTATAGATCTTGAAGAACCTCGTACTGACAGATTAATCCTATGTTGCCTAGCTGGCTGATCTACTTGACAACAAGACTCTGCAGACCTTACTCACATTTCCACTGGAGTAGTTGCCCAATCTGTTGTTACTAACAGATGAACAGAAGCAACGAATACAAACAGATGCAGAAGCTCAAATTCAAAACTTTCAATACAATGAAGAAAACATTTAAAGATAAAAGTAAAGAGGTTATCTTAAAGGCTGACGGAAGGATGCTTCGAAATATGATAGTGATTGGTCGCAACAGAGACTTAGAATGAGTGAGCATTTCTTGCCATCCACTTGAACCATTACTATGGGTACTGGCTAATGTTAATGGAACTATAAAGAAAAACTAAGAGTTGTTCTTGCCAAGTAACTAGGAGACAATGTGTCACTAGCCTCGGATGCCATACATCTCAGTGCCACGTTTAAAATGCCAGAGCACAAATAAGCAAAGTTAATGGCAAAAATTACACATTTGAAGAACGTTTTTATTATATATTTGCACAGATGCTTCATGCTGAAAAAAATAGCAACAGAATTGATGTAATCATTTTTGTATACAATGAAGAGTGTTAAGTCTGGTGAAGGTATTAGCTATGGCTTCCCAGAAGGAATGATCTTCAGTCACATAAAACTTGGACACAAAATAAAGAGTTGGAGAGGATTACAGAGGAGAGTAAGACTAAACTGACTCATTTTCTAGCTTATATCTGTAGAGACAGAAAAGAGGAAAATTTCATGGGCATAAGACTATGTTAAACATAGTAAGTAATGCATTAAACTTACCCAAGAAAATCATGAAGAGGTCAGTGCTCTGAAGACCAGCCAAGAAGCAGATACTTGAATCCTACTACATGCTACCGAGTACTACCCAATCTCTGATCTGCATAATAGATCTTAAAGAAGGCTTCATCATTTGTCTTGTTTTGTGCAATGACATAAGCAACAAAATCCTCATTAAGTTGGGAACAAAAGCTCACACCATACAATTCGACATTATAAAGCTGGCAGCAGCATTTGACAAGGGAATAAGCCCTGCATTTTGACGCTGTAAGTGTCCTTTTGAGACAAGGAAAAGTGAGGTCCCTTAAAATTATTCTTCAAACAAAGATCAGTCATGCATTTACATCTCTTGGCTCAGATTAGAACCTTTCCAAGAATGACTTCAGTACAATCCAAGAATTTATTAGCCAGCCAAACATTTCTGGGCCAGATGTTTCTCTGCAAAAAGTGTAGATTAGAATCCTCACAGCTACCACCTTGTGAGGACATTCTTAGGAAACATACCATCAAGCCAAATATCAAGCTGACATTTGTAGAAGCCTTGAAAATTTTCCTGATGTTCCTAACCCTATTAATGGTCATGGAAGTGACCTGCAAATAAAAATGATCATGCTCACCCCATTAACCTCCAGGTTTAAAAAAAAAAATCCCCTTGTCGCGCCTAACAACTACCAACACAAAGAGTTTCTTGTAGCACAAATTGGAAGCATTCCATACATCTGGTGAGTCACTAACCTCTTCCATCTACACCATCAACTTCCCCATTAACAAGCTAAACATATGTAAATGGTCAGTCTTTGTAAGGCTTAAGTTTTTACTTTAGATCATTGTGGTCTAATATATTTGACTAAAACATTTGTCTCGTATTATCCTTCTACTTCAAATTGTGGGCAATAAGTTTGCATAACCTCTCTCTCAACGACCTCAACCAAGCCATGAAAATTTGTTAGTTGCAACAGTGTGCAACTTCGAGGCGCACACAAAATATATTTGAGTGTCATTCGTTTCAGTGTGATAAAGCGTACATGCGTGTGCGTGTGGTATGTGCGTGTGGTGTGTGTGCGTGTGGTATGTGCGTGTGGTGTGTGTGCGTGTGGTATGTGCGTGTGGTGTGTGTGCGTGTGGTATGTGCGTGTGATATGTGCGTGTGGTGTGTGTGCGTGTGGTGTGTGTGCGTGTGGTGTGTGTGCGTGTGGTATGTGCGTGTGGTGTGTGTGCGTGTGGTGTGTGTGCGTGTGATATGTGCGTGTGGTGTGGTATGTGCGTGGGGTGTGGTATGTGCGTGTGGTGTGGTATGTGCGTGTGGTGTGTGTGCGTGTGGTATGTGCGTGTAGTGTGTGCGTGTGGTGTATATGCGTGTGGTGTGGTATGTGCGTGTGGTGTGGTATTTGCGTGTGGTGTGTGTGCGTGTGGTGTGGTATGTGCGTGGGGTGTGGTATGTGCGTGTGGTGTGGTATATTCGTGTGGTGTGTGCGTGTGGTATGTGCGTGTAGTGTGTGTGCGTGTGGTATGTGCGTGTAGTGTGCGTGTGGTGTATATTCGTGTGGTGTGGTATGTGCGTGTGGTGTGGTATTTGCGTGTGGTGTGTGTGGTGTGTGCGTGTGGTATGTGCTTGTGGTATGTGCGTGTGGTATGTGCGTGTAATGTGGTATGTGCGTGTAGTGTGGTATTTGCGTATGGTGTGTGTGCGTATGGTGTGGTATGTGCGTGTGGTGTGGTATGTGCGTGTGGTGTGGTATGTGCGTGTGGTGTGGTATGTGCGTGTGCGTGTGGTATGTGCGTGTGATGTGTATGCGTGTGGTGTGTGTGCGTGTGGTATGTGCGTGTGGTGTGTGTGCATGTGATATGTGCGTGTGGTGTGTGTGCGTGTGGTATGAGCGTGTGGTGTGTGTGCGTGTGATATGTGCGTGTGGTGTGTGTGCGTGTGGTGTGGTATGTGCGTGTGGTGTGGTATGTGCGTGTGGTGTGTGTGCGTGTGATATGTTCGTGTGGTGTGTGGGTGGTGTGGTATGTGCGTGTGGTGTGTGGTGTGTATGTGCGTGTGGTGTGTGTGCGTGTGGTGTGGTATGTGCATGTGTGGTGTGGTATGTGCGTGTGGTGTGTGTGTGCGTGTGGTATAGTGCGTGTGATTGTGCGTGTGATATGTGCGTGTGGTGTGTGTGCGTGTGGTGTGGTATGTGCGTGTGGTGTGGTATGTGCGTGTGGTGTGTGTGCGTGTGGTATGTGCGTGTGAGTTGTGTGCGTGTGGTGTATATGCGTGTGTGTGGTATGTGCGTGTGGTGTGGTATTTGCGTGTGGTGTGGTATGTGCGTGTGGTGTGGTATTTGCGTGTGGTGTGTGTGTGTGGTATGTGCGTGTGGTGTGGTATTTGCGTGTGGTGTGTGTGTGGTATGTGCTTGCGGTATGTGCGTGTGGTATGTGCGTGTTGTGTGGTATGTGCGTGTGGTGTGTGCGTGTGGTATGTGCGTGTGGTGTGGTATGTGCGTGTAGTGTGGTATTTGCGTATGGTGTGTGTGCGTATGGTGTGGTATGTGCGTGTGGTGTGATACGTGCGTGTGGTGTGGTATGTGCGTGTGATGTGTGCATATGTTGTGTGCGTGTGGTGTGTGCGTGTGATGAGTGCATGAGGTGTGTAGTGTGTGTGTGTGTGTGTGTGTGTATGTGTGTGTGTGAGTGTGTATGTGTGTGTGTGTGTGTGTGTGTGTGTGTGTGTGTGTGTGTTGTGTGTGTGTGTGTGTGTGTGTGTGTGTGTGTGTGTGTGTGTGTGTGTGTGTGTGTGTGTGTGTGTGTGTGTGTGTGTGTGTATGTGTGTTTTGTGTGTGGGGTGTGTGTGTGTGTGTGTGTGTGTGTGTTGTGTGTGTGTGTGTGTGTGTGTGTGTGTGTGTGTGTGTGTGTGTGTGTGTGTGTGTGTGTGTGTGTGTGTGTGTGTGTGTGTGTGTGTGTGTGTGTGTGTGTGTGTGTGTGTGTGTGTGTGTGTGT